>JAPZAG010003415.1:0-10743 GCA_027475135.1 Bactrocera correcta | reverse complement strand
AAATATAAGAAAGTCGACTTTATACCTAAATATAAGATTACGGAATTCATCGAAATACACTCCCGTTATGCCGTTATGGCTTTATATCACCTTCATTACGTTAAAGAAGCTTTATTCACTTAAATATATTAAATTAATGAGTTGAAGCATTTCGATATCGACTGCTAAGTGAGTATATACAAGAAAGTCCCGTTATGCCGTTATGGCTTTATATAAATTTCAGTACGCTAAAGAAGGTTAATTTACTTAAATATGCTAAATTAATGATTTGAAGCATTCCGATATCGATTGCTAAATGTGTATTTACAACAAAATCGATTTTATACCTTAATAAAAGTTTACGGAATTCACCCAAATATACTGCCGTTATGCCGTTGTGGCTTTATGTAAACTTCGGTAAGATAAAGAAGGTTAATTAACCTAAATATGCTAAACCAGTTATTTGAAGCTTTTCGATTTCGATTGCTAAATACAAGAAAAGCGACTTCATACCTAAATATGAGATTACGGAATTCTTATAAATGCACTGTCGTTATGCCGCCATGACTTTATATTACCTTCATTACGTTAAAGAAGGTTAATTAACTTAAATATGTTAAACTAATGATTTGAAGATTTTCGATATCGATTGCTAAATGTGTAAATACAAGAATATCGACTTTATACCTAAATATAAGATTACGGAATTCTTCTACATGCACTGTCGTTATGGTGCCATGGCTTTATATCACCTTCATTACGTTAAAGAAGGTTAATTAACTTAAATATGTTAAACTAATGATTTGAAGCATTTCGATATCGATTGCTAAATGAGTATATACAAGAAAATCGACTTTATACCTAAATATAAGATTACGAAATTCTTCCAAATGCGCTGCCGTTTGCCGTTAAGGCTTTTGTAGACTTCAGTAATATAAAGAGGGTTAATTAACTTAAATATGTTAAACTAATGATTTGACGCATTTCGATATGGATTGCTAAATGAGTATATACAAAAAAATCGACTTTATACCTAAATAGAGGATTACGGAATGCTTCTATATGCACTGCCGTTATGCCGTTAAGGCTTTTGTAGACTTCAGTAGAATAAAGAGGGTTAATTATCTTAAATATGTTAAACTCATGATTTGAAGCATTTCGATATCGATTGCTAAATGCGTATATACAACAAAATCGACTTAATTCCTAAATATAAGATTACGGAACTCTTCCAAATGCACCTCCGTTATGCCGTTAAGGCATTTGTAGACTTCAGTAAGAAAAAGAGGATTAATTTACTTAAATATGTTAAACTCATGATTTGAAGTATTTCGATGTCGATTGCTAAATGCGTATATACAACAAAATCGACTTAATACCTAAATATAAGATTACGGAACTCTTCTAAATGCACTGCCCTTATGCCGTTAAGGCTTTTGTAGACTTCAGTAGAATAAAGAGGGTTAATTATCTTAAATATGTTAAACTCATGATTTGAAGCATTTCGATATCGATTGCTTAATGTGTATATACAAGAAAATCGACATTATACTTAAATATAAGATTACGTAATTCTTCCAAATGTACTGTCGTTATGCCGCCATGGCTTTGTATCACCTTCAATACGTTAAAGAAGGTTTATTAACTTAAATATGTTACACTAAGGATTTGAAGCATTTCGATATCGATGGCTAAATGAGTATATACAATAAAATCGAATTCATACCTAAATATAAGATTACGTAGTTCTTCTAAATGCACTGCCGGTATGCCGTTAAGGCCTTTGTAGACTCCAGTAAGATAAAGAGCGTTAATTAACTTAAATATGTTAAACTAATGATTTGAAGCATTTCGATATCGATTACTAAATGTGTATGTACAAAAAAATCGACTTTATACCTAAATATAAGATAACGGAATTCATATAAATATACTGCCGTTATGGCTTTATGTAAACTTCAGAAAGATAAAGAAGGTTAATTAACTTATATATGTTAAACCAGTTATTTGAAGCATTTCGATATCGACTGCAAAATGTGTATATACAGAAAAATCGACTTTATGCCTTAATATAGGACTACGGAATTCTTCCAAATGCAGTGCCGTTATGGCTTTATGTCAACTTCAGTTCGCTAAAGGAGGTTTATTAGCTAAAATATGTTAAACCAGTTATCTGAAGCATTTCGATATCGATTGCGAAATGTATATATACAAGAAAATCGACTTTATACCTAAATATAAGATTGCGGAATTCTTCCACAGGTACTGTCGTTATGCCGCCATGGCTTTATATCACCTTCATTACGCTAAAGAAGGTTAATTATTTTAAATATGTTAAACTAATGGTTCGAAGCATTTCGATATCGATTGCTAAATGTGT
This sequence comes from Bactrocera correcta, assembly GCA_027475135.1. Classification (NCBI taxonomy): domain Eukaryota; kingdom Metazoa; phylum Arthropoda; class Insecta; order Diptera; family Tephritidae; genus Bactrocera; species Bactrocera correcta. The sequence goes on along the minus strand of JAPZAG010003415.1, from coordinate 8,384 downwards.
AGATACAAGAAAATCGACTTTATACCTAAATATAAAATTATAACATTACGGAATTCTTCTAAATGCACTGCCGTTATGCCGCCATGGCTTTATATCAACCTCAATACGATAAAGAAGGTTTATTAACTTAAATATGTTAAACTAATGAGTTGAAGCAACTCGATATCGATTGCTAAATGTGTATATACAACAAAATTGACTTTATACCTAAATATAAGATTACTGAATTCCTTTAAATGCACTGCCGTTATGCCGCCATGGCTTTACGCCAACTTCCGTTCGTTAAAGAAGGTTTATTAACTTAAATATGTTAATTTAATGATTTGAAGCATTTCGATATCGCTTGCTAAATGTGTATATACAAGAAAATCGACTTTATACCTAAATATAAGATTACGGAGTTCTTCTAAATGCACTGTCGTTATGCCGCTATGGCTTTATATCAACTTCAATACGTTAAAGAAGGTTAATTAACTTAAATATGTTAAACTAATGATTTAAAGCATTTCGATATCGCTTGCTAAATGTCTATATACAAGAAAATCGACTTTATACCTAAATATAAGATTACGGAATTCTTCTAAGTGCACTGCCGTTATGCCGTCATGGCTTTATATCAACTTCAATGCGTTAAAGAAGGTTAATTAACTTAAATATGTTAAACTAATGATTTGAAGCATTTCGATATCGCATGCTAAATGTGTATATACAACAAAATCGACTTTATACCTAAATATAAGATAACGGAACTCTTTTAAATGCACTGCCGTTATGCCGTTAAGGCTTTATGCAGACTTCAGTAAGATAGAGAGGGTTTATTAACTTAAATATGTTAAGCTAATGAGTTGAAACATCTCGATATCGATTGCTAAATGTGTAAACACAACAAAATCGACTTTATACCTAAATATAACATTACGGAATTCTTCTACATGCACTGCCGTTATGCCGCCATGGCTTTATGCCAACTTCAGTTCGTTATAGAAGGTTTGTTAACTTAAATATGTTAAACTAATGAGTTGAAGCATCTCGATATCGATTGCTAAATGTGTATATACAAAAAAATCGACTTTATACCTAAATACAAGATTACGGATTTCTTCTAAATGCACTGCCGTTATGCCGCCATGGCTTTAGATCAACTTCAATACGTTAAAGAAGGTTAATTAACTTAAATATGTTAAACTAATGATTTGAAGCATTGCGATATCGCTTGCTAAATATGTACATACAAGAAAATCGACTTTATACCTAAATATAAGATAACGGAATTTTTCTACAGGCACTGCCGTTATGCCGCCATGGCTTTATCCCAACTTCAGTTCGTTAAAGAAGGTTTATTAACTTAAATATGTTAAACTAATGATTTGAAGCATTTCGATATCGCTTGCTAAATGTGTATATACAAGAAAATCGACTTTATACCTAAATATAAGATAACGGAATTTCTCTACATGCACTGCCGTTATGCCGCCATGGATTTATGCCAACTTCAGTTCGTTAAAGAAGGTTTATTAACTTAACTATGTTAAACTAATGAGTTTGAGCATCTCGATATCGATTGCTAAATGTGTATAAACAACAAAATCGACTTTATACCTAAATATAAGTTTACGGAATTCTTCCAAATGCACTGCCGTTATACCGTTAAGACTTTTGTAGACTTCAGTAAGACAAAGAGGATTAAGTAACTTAACTATATTAAACTTATGATTTGAAGCATTTCGATATCGATTGCTTAATGTGTATATACAAGAAAATCGACTTTACACCTAAATATAAGATTACGGAATTCTTCCAAATGAACTGTCGTTATGCCACCATGGCTTTGTATCACCTTCAATACGTTAAAGAAGGTTAATTATTCTAAATATGTTAAACTAATGGTTTGAAGCATTTCGATATCGATTGCTAAATGTGCAAATACAAGAAAATCGACTTTATACCTAAATATAAAATTATAACATTACGTAATTCTTCTAAATGCAATGCCGCTATACCGTTAAGGCTTTATGTAGACTTCAGTAAGCTACAAAATGTTTATTAACTTAATATGTTAAACAAATGATTTGAAGCATTTCGATATCGATTGAAAAATGTGTATATATAAGAAAATCGACTTTATGCATAATATAAGATTACGGAATTCTTCTACATCCACTGCCGTTATGCCAACATCAGACCGTTAAAGAAGGTTTATTAACTTAAACATGTTAAACTAATGAGTTCAAGCATTTCGATGTCGATTGCTAAATGCGTATATACAACAAAATCGACTTAATACCTAAATATAAGATTACGGAGCTCTTCCAAATGCACTGCCGTTATGCCATTAAGGCTTTTGTAGGTTTCAGTAAGATAAAGAGGGTTAATTTACTTAAATATGTTAAACTAATGATTTGAGGCATTTCAATATCGATTGCTAAATGCGTAAATACAAGAAAATCGACTATATATGTACTTAAATATAAGATTACGGTATTCTTCTACATGCGGTGTCGTTATGCCGCCATGGCTTTATATCACCTTCATTACGTTAAAGAAAGTTAATTATCTTAAATATGTCAAACTAATGATTTGAAGCATTTTGATATCGATTGCTAAATGTGTAAATACAAGAAAATCGACTTTATACCTAAATATAAGATAACGGAATTCTTTTAAATGCACTGCCGTTATGCCGTTAAGGCTTTATGTAAACTTCAGTAAGAAAAATAAGGTTAATTAACTTAAATATGTTAATCCACTGATTTGAAGCATTTCGATATCGATTGGTTAATATGTACAGGGTAGGCCATTTAAAGTTGACCCATTTTTTTCTAAAAAAAAAGAACAAAAGAAAACAATGTTTTTTGTTCATTTCAAAAATAATTTATTTTGGTCCAAGGGGATTTGTTTCAGCTTATATTTAAAAATTAGATCGCGTAAATGGGCACCTTTAGCTTTGACAGCTAAATGCACTCTTTTTTCGACATTTTCCATGACTTTGGCCAATGTTTCGGATGATATGGCGGCTGTTTCACGTCGAATGTTGGCTTTCAGTTGAGCTAAGGTCTTTGGCTTATTAGCGTATACCTTGGATTTCAAATAACCCCACAAATAAAAGTCTGGTGGCGACAAATCTGGTGATCTCGGTGGCCAGTCAACATCACCATTTTTCGATATCAATCGCCCGGGGAAAAATGGTCGCAATAAATTGATTGTTGGTCGAGCTGTATGGCATGTAGCCCCGTCCTGTTGAAACCAGAAGTTATCCATGTCATTTTCGCGAATAATGGGTATCACAAAATCCGTTATCATGGCTCGATAACGCTCACCATTGACTGTTGTCGTGGCTCCATCATCGTCTTCGAAAAAATACGGTCCGATGATCATATTCGCGCAAACACCGCACCAAACTGTTACTTTTTGGTCGTAAAGAGGCTGTTCTTCAATTAATTGAGGATTTTCGGTGGCATAAAATCGGCAATTTTGCTTGTTTACGCCTCCATTCAACGAGAAATGTGCCTCGTCTGACATGATGAGTTTTCGCCAAAAGTCAAGTTCGTTTTCAGCCATTTCGATGGCCCATTTGCCAAAATTAAGGCGTCGCGGATAATCAGCTGGGTTTAGTTTTTGTGCCATTTGAATTTTATATGGAAACATCTTCAAATCTTTATGAATTATGCGTCGGAGAGTGGTGCGAGAGATGTCTAATTCCTGAGAGCGGCGATAACTCGATGTCGATGGAGTCTCCTCAATACTGGCTCGTACAGCTTCGATATTTTCATCAGAACGTCTTGTGCGTTGTCTGGATGCATGACTGGCATTACTGAGATTACCGGTGTTCACAAATTTTGCGTATAAAGACTTAATTGTGTTCTTAACTGGAGCACTTTTCACTTTATTTTTTTTGCGAAACGCACGTTGAGTTAACACAATTGAAAAGTTATTTTGAATATAAAGCTGAACAATTTCAGCGCGTTCTTTTGGAGTGTACTGTTCCATGGTATAAATTGTCTTCAAATGACGCTTCTAACGCGGTATGACATTAGCCGATTTGTCAGCGCTGTTAAAAGCTACAGCGTTGCCAGATGGGTCAACTTTAAATGGCCTACCCTGTATATACAAGAAAACCGACTTTATACCTAAAAAGAAGATTACGGAATTCTTCTGAATGCACTGCAGTTATACCGTTAAGGCTTTATGTAGACTTCAATGCGTTAAAGAACGTTTATTAACTTAAATATGTTAAACAAATGATTTGAAGCATTTCGATATCGATTGAAAAATGTGTATATACAAGAAAATCGACTTTATGCCTAATATAAGATTGCGGAATTCTTCTACATCCACTGCCGTTATGCCAACTTCAGATCGTTAAAGAAGGTTTATTAACTTAATATGTTAAACTAATGAGTTGAAGCATTTCGATGTCGATTGCTAAATAGGTATATACAACAAAATCGACTTAATACCTAAATATAAGATTACGGAACTCTTCCAAATGCACTGCCGTTATGCCGTTAAGGCTTTTGTAGATTTCAGTAAGATAAAGAGGGTTAATTTACTTAAATATGTTAAACTAATGATTTGAGGCATTTCAATATCGATTGCTAAATGTGTAAATATAAGAAAATCGAATATATACTTAAATGTAAGATTACGGAATTCTTCTACATGCACTGTCGTTATGCCGCCATGGCTTTATATCTCCTTCATTACGTTAAAGAAAGTTAATTAACTTAAATATGTTAAACTAATGATTTGAAGATTTTCGATATCGATTGCTAAATGTGTAAATACAAGAAAATCGACTTTATACCTAAATAAAAGATCACGAAATCCTTCTACATGCACTGCCGTAATACCGCCGTGGCTATATGCCAAATTCAGATCGTTAAAGAAGGTTTATTAACTTAAATATGTTAAACTAATGAGTTGAAGCATCTCGATATCGATTGCTAAATGTGTATATACAACAAAATCGACTTTATACCTAAATATAAGATTACGGAATTCTTCCAAATGCACTGCCTTTATACCGGCTTTATGTAAACATCAGTAGGATAAAGAAGGTTAATTAATTTAAGTATGTTAAAGTAATGATTTGAAGCATTTCGATATCGCTTGCTAAATGTGTATATACAAGAAAATCGTATTTATATCTAAATATAAGATAACGGAATTCTTCTAAATGCACTGCCGTTATACCGTTAAATCTTTATGTAGACTTCAGTAAGCTAAAAAATGTTTATTAATTTAATATTTTAAACTAATGATTTGAAGCATTTCGATATCGATATCTAAATGTGCATATAAAAGAAAATCGACTTTATACCTAAATAAAAGATTACGAAATCCTTCTACATGCACTGCCGTAATACCGCTGTGGCTATATGACAAATTCAGATCGTTAAAGAAGGTTTATTAACTTAAATATGTTAAGCTAATGAGTTGAAGCATCTCGATATCGATTGCTAAATGTGTATATACAACAAAATCGACTTTATACCTAAATATAAGATTACGGAATTCTTCCAAATGCACTGCCTTTATACCGGCTTTATGTAAACTTCAGTAGGATAAAGATGGTTAATTAACTTAAGTATGTTAAACTAATAATTTGAGGCATTTCGATATCGCTTGCTAAATGTGTATATACAAGAAAATCGTATTTATACCTAAATATAAGATAACGGAATTCTTATAAATGCACTGCCGTTATACCGTTAAATCTTTATGTAGACTTCAGTGCGTTAAAGAACGTTTATTAACTTAAATATGTTAAACTAATGATTTGAAGCATTTCGATATCGATTGCTAAATGTGTATATACAAGAAAATCGACTTTATACCAAAACATAGATTACAGAATTCTTCTAAATGCACTGCCGTTATGCCGCCATGGCTTTATGCCAACCTCAGTTCGTTAAAGAAGGTTTATTAACTTAAATATGTTAAACTAATGAGTTGGAGCATCTCGATATCGATTGCTAAATGAGTATATACAACAAAATCAACTTTATACCTAAATATAAGATTACAAAATTCTTCCAGATGAACCGCCGTTATACCGTTATGGCTTTATGTAAACTTCAGTAAGATAAAGAAGGTTAATTAACTTAAATATGTTAAACTAATGATTTGAAGCATTTCGTTATTGATTGCTAAATGTGTATATAAAAGAAAATCGACTTTATACCTAAATATAAGATTACGGAATTCTTCAAAATGCACTGCCGTTATGCCGCCATGGCTTTATATCAACTTCAATACGTTAAAGAAGGTTTATTAACTTAAATATGTTAAACTAATGAGTTGAAGCATTTCGATATCGATTGCTTAATGTGTATATACAAGAAAATCGATTTTATACGTAAATAAAAGATTACGGAGTTCACCCAAATATACTGCCGTTATGCCGTTATGGCTTTATTTAAACTTCAGTACGATAAAGAAGGTTAATTAACCTAAATATGCTAAACCAGCTATTTGAAGATTTTCGATATCGATTGCTAAATGTGTATATACAACAAAATCGACTACATACCTAAATATAAGATTACGGAATTCTTCTACATGCACTGCCGTTATGGCGCCATGGCTTTATGTTAACTTCAGGCGTTGAAGATTCTTTATTAACTAAAATATGTTAAACTAAAGATTTGACGCATTTCGATATCGATTGCTAAATGAGTATATACAAGAAAATCGAATTCATACCTAAATATAAGATTACGTAATTCTTCTAAATGCACTGCCGTTATGCCGTTATGGCTTTATATTAACTTCAGTTCGTTAAAGAAGGTTTATTAACTTAAATATGTTAAACCAGTCATTTGAAGCATTTCGATATCGATTGTTTAATGCATATATACAAGAAAATCGACTTTATACCTAAATATAAGACTACGGAATTCTTCCAAATGTACTGTCGTTATGCCGCCATGGCTCTTTATCAACTTCAATACGTTAAAGAAGGTTAATTAACTTAAATATGTTAAACTAATGGTTTGAAGCATTTTGGTATCGCTTGCTAAATGAGTATATACAAGAAAGTTAAATTTATACCTAAATATAAGATAACGGAATTCTTCTAAATGCAGTGCAGTTATACCGTTAAGGCTTTATGTAAACTTCAGTGCGTTAAAGAAGTTTTATTAACTTAAATATTTTAAACTAATGATTTGAAGCATTTCGCTATCGATTGCTAAATGTGTATATACAAGAAAATCGACATTATACCTAAATATAAGATTACGGAATTCTTCTACATGCACTGTCGTTATGCCGCCATGGCTTTATATCAACTTCAATACGTTAAAGAAGGTTAATTAACTTAAATATGTTAAACTGATGATTTAAAGCATTTCGATATCGATTTCTAAATGCATATATACAAGAAAGTCGAATTTATACCCAAATATAAAATTGCGGAATTCTTCTAAATGCAGTGCAGTTATACCGCCATGGCTTCATGTCACCTTCGGTAGATTAAAGAAGGTAATTTTACTTATATATGTTAAACTAATGATTTGAAGCATTTCGATATCGATTGCTTAATGTGCTAGTACAAGAAACTTGACTTTATACCTAAACATAGGATAACGGAATTCTTCCAAATGCACTGCCGTTATTCCGCCATGGCCTTATGTTAACTTCAGTTAGTTAAAGAAGGTTTATTAACTCAAATATGTTAAACCTGTTATTTGAAGCATTTCGATATCGATTGCTTAATGCATATATACAAGAAAATCGACTTTATACCTAAATATAAGATTATGGAATTCTTCCAAATTACTGTCGTTATGGCGCCATGGCTTTATTTCACCTCCAATACGTTAAAGATGGTTAATTAACTTAAATATGTTAAACTAATGATTTGAAGCATTTCTGTATCGATTTCTAAATGCATATATACAAGAAAATCGACTTTATACCTAAATATAAGATTACGGAATTCCTCCAAATTACTGTCGTTATAGCGCCATGGCTTTATTTCACCTTCAATACGTTAAAGATGGTTAATTAACACTTATATGTTAAACTAATGATTTGAAGCATTTCGATATCGATTGCTAAATGTGTATATACAAAAAAATCGACTTTATACCTAAATATAAGATTACGGAATTCTTCCAAATGTATTGTCGTTATGCCGCCATGGTTTGTATCAACTTCAATACGTTAAAGAAGGTTAATTATTTTAAATATGTTAAACTAATGGTTTGAAGCATTTCGATATCGACTGCTAAATGTGTAAATACATCAAAATCCACTTTATACCTAAATATAAAATTATAACATTACGGAGTTCTTCTAAATATTCTGCCGTTATACCGTTAAGGCTTTATGTAGACCTCATTAAGCTAAAAAATGTTTATTAACTTAATATGTTAAAC
>JAPZAG010003414.1:0-10751 GCA_027475135.1 Bactrocera correcta | reverse complement strand
TATTATATTCAATATTTCACAAGCACTTGTCCTTGCGTCTTTAAATATATACACAAAATTGTCTATAAGTATATACATACATATGTAGTTGTGTAAGGGTCAGATGCAAGCACGTGAAAAACTCAAAAGCGACAAACATTTATGCTAAAGCACAAAGTCTAGGAAACACATACATACCTACATACTTAATCATACACTCGTGGCCACGCAAACCTTACCACTCACAATTTTCAGGTATTGTGCATATTTGACTACACTTTATAGCGGTACTTTTTGCGGTATAGAAAATTTTTATTTAGAAATAAGTTAATGACATGTTATTAATCAAAAATATTAAAAATTAAAAACAAAACATATTCAGCTATAGATAAATCCATTGAAAATTAGAGAGCTTTACAAAATGAGCTCGAATGTAGGAGACTGACATGTGATGAAACAATGATATTTTTTAATTTCATTTTATTTACATTATAATTGAAATTAATATTTTATTTTTTATTGAAACACGAAGTTTAGTTGGTGTATCACTTTAAAAACAATAAAATCGGCCGAGGTAAGCTAATTTGTGTTTTACTCTTTAAACGTACATAATAAATAAATATTTATAATTATAATTAGATAATATAATTTAGTTTACTTATGCTTACTAAAAACATAAAAAAAACCAAATTGAAAAAAATCCCGAACGAACGAAAAAGTCTGAAAAAAAAAATTAAAAAAAAAAGCATAGTGGTAAGGTTTAGCTGGCCATGAAAGTAACTTTTTCACGCTCATATAATGTTAATAAATCGTACGTAAAGCCATTTATTAATAACCGATCTCGAAGTAAGTGCTTCAATATTTACTAAATATAGACGCTTTTAGAGTAGTTTGTAATAAAAAGTTTCAAGATTTGTATCCTATGTAAAACACGGAACTCAGAAAGAAACTTAATCTGTCTATCTATTCAAGTTAAGTGTTTTCTAGACAATTTAAGTGCGCACAAGTATCTATTGAAGGATTTGTGAAGTGGTTGAGAATTTACTTTAAGCCACACCATTAAATTTTACGTCATCTATCCATTTTTACGTTTTTTATTTGTAAAATACACATGTCTTCGCCAGTAAAGAAGAAGAAGAAAATACACATAGTCTAGATTTTTACGATTCTAAAATCTTGCTGAAAGTATTAGAATGGGGAAAGGCTTAAGGATTTGAAAATTCGTCAATATAGAAGTGTTTAAAGATATTTTTACATTAAAAGGGCACCTTAGTGTGATAGGCCTAAACAAAAAAGATTTTTGGAATAAAAAAACTACTGTTTTAAAACATTTTAAGTATTTATTTATACATATTTTAAGGAAAAAAATTGATTAAAAAATTATATAATTCTCTAATTTATATGGTAACCATATACAGAACATGCATTTAGAGAAAAATGTGTTTAAAGATAAACTGATGGAACTGATTGAACTGAGCGGCTACACTTTGGTAGGCTATAACTCAAAAACTATTTAAGATATCGACTTCCAATTTTGGTATGTTGTTTTTAATGGTATATTCAATAGAAATGTGAAAATATAGATTATTGTTTTTAATTTCGGACTAGAACTCTTAGTGTGTCTACACACCTCCCTGAGATAAAAAGTAAGTTGGTGAGTTAATAAAGAGTTGGCTCTACCATATTTGGTATATGCTCTGAATAGGATAGCTGAAAGGTTCGTATCGTAGTTTTTGGCAAATTTGATTTTATCTTTTAACATACATAGTTGTCACCGAGAGTGATCCTCAATTTCTGCGATCTTCCGACATCTAGAAAAAATTATATAAGTACATACATAAGTATGTAGTTTAATTTACGTTTTGTCTCAACATAAGCTTCAGTCGAGGTGATTCTTTCCTATTCATTGAAATCTGAGAACGAAAAAATGTCGAGGAGTATCATGTAATTTTCGACCTTACTTTCATTTATTTTGCGCGTGGTAAATCGTACTGTTAGAGCCCTCGAGGCTCTCGTATTGCAGAGAACTTTCGTTTACCTAAATATTCATCGTTCAGAACGTACATCTCACCAACAGGTCCATTCGATATCGTTTAAGGGTCAGCTATCCCGTTCAACTTCATTTCACAGCTCTCCAGTATAATTTTTAATTAATTATTTTTATTTTTCGCCTGTAATACCATTTTTGAACGCGCATAGCGAATACGCGCCGGAATAAATCAAATTTTGCAAATTTGTTTTGTCTGGACTTTGAGTTTCCGCGCTTATGCTTTGTGCTAATGCGTCTTCAGCTACTTTATCGAGAAAGCGTAACAATATATCAAAATAAAATACAGTATAATATGTATGTACAAACATGAATATGTAAATATGCTACGATTTTTGATCATCTGACCCGTTCATTGACCCACAGCAATTTGCAATTTAAACTGTGGAAAAATTTCTTTACCAATTGCCTTCTTAATCAAAAATGATTGTGCGACTGTGCCTCGGATAGCTCTATCGAATTGAAATGCGTAAACAAAGCTCTGAGTAGGTAAATAGAGTCAATAGAAATGCGACTCAATATGTACACATGTATGTGAATCTGAGCTTCACTTAAGCTTAATGCGAAAAAAGTTTAATTTGCCGGCGAGACGCCTTTGTTTGATATCGGGTGACGCAGCGTTAGTGTATGATAAAATTAAAGGCGCCAATTGTCCGTATAGTATAAATTCGCAAAAGCCGTCATGAGTTCATATACGAGTACATATGTACATACTTATGTTTTTGTAGTAGATATGCGCTTACATTGTTGTTGTGCAAAGCTTAGAAACACGCCATCAAAACCGGCATTTCTAACGACCAAAACATATTTATATACTTATGTATATATAAATGTACATATGTATACACCCAACTATTCTACATACATATGTGCAGTGGGGTGATTTTTACTTTCTTTCTGCTTTTAGCGCTCGCTCGCAGCTTATTATCTTTTTGCGATTTCTTTCAATTTGCAAAATTAGCGTGGCTTCTATGAATTTTAATAGCAAAATTCATCAATAACTGTAAGATTTTACAATGTGGGTCAAACACGTTTATCACTGAAATGCTACTCACAATGGGCACTTTCTAAATTTGGTTGACAACTCAAGTCCAAAGTCCATCAACAAATCGCACGATAAAAAAAGAATATATTAACAATTTTTAACAATGACGCATGTAGTACCCCCTATTTTTGAGATATATGTACATATGTATGCATATATGTAATAGAAGTGCAGCAGAGAACTATAATTTGCTCAGCGGCAGCACAGGGTAGTTCGAAAGCCATTTACTAAAGATAACAGAATAATGTAGTGGCAAGTAAATTAGATAGAGTGGAATAGGAATCACAATAAATGTATTTCTGATTAAATCCATTGTAAGCTTAGTAAGTCACATTTTAACAGGACTAGTCCATTAAAACTATGTGTTTCGAATGCAGGAATATATGTATATACATATCTAGGCGTTTGAGTACCACAAAACCTTCGAAGACGGTTGAGACACCGTAGAAGATTTGACGCATATTATCTCATCGATTTCATCACCTATGAAGAGTGAGGCATATGCTCTGAACATCTATTATGGAACGACCATTTAATTAGATTTCCAATGATGTATGTTGTTGTTGTTGTTGTAGCGGCAGAATGATGTATCATTACAAGTGGCGTCGTAGTCAGTTTCTAACAAAAGCAGAAAATCGAAAAAATAAAGAGATCTCAATATTGTATGTATATATACTTTTTTATTTCTGCGACTATGGTTTTTCCTGTACCGGAAGCTTAAATACTGTTCCGGGCAACGCAACCAATGTCGACTGAAGTAATACCAAGCAACAGCCTGATGGGACTGGAAAGCATTCCTTTCAAGTTACATAAAAAAATTGATTAAATTGGTTGCGTTATATCGAATAAAATATATATATGTACATGTATATATGTATATATTATAGTATATATGTACATATGTATGTATACATATAAATATATTAAAAGTGTAATAAATAACAATTTGAGTATAATTTTAAGAAATGTCAGCTTATCTTGACTTTGCAAATTATTAACGAATATACATACATACGTAAATATGTATGTGTAGATATCTTTCATGAATTACACGTATTTTCAAAAAGCTACCTTAAGGCTTAACACCCTAATTTCTGAATTAGATAACGTGACTACTTTCTCTCCTAGACGACGAATACAGCTAGAGAAGGTTTGTGCCTACTACATTTGAGTATACGTATATTTTTATCCGATCGTGGTCGGTCAACATACAAGCATTTCTTAATGTGTTTTGGTGAATGTTTACAAACGATACAAAAAGAAGTAGTGGCTCACTTTCGTCGTTACAGCAGCAACAACAGAGGGTCCGTAGTATGTCACTTCAATATTCTAAGGATTTTTCCTTTACGCCGGATTGTTTTGTTATTTTGTTATATCTTTTATTCATTGTTCTTCTACTTGTATGGCAACACAAACAAAATTAGAGCTTACTCTACCTATATCTGTCTTAAACTTTTCCTTCCTCTTCAGTTTGCTTTGGGAATCTCTGACGACGACGTCAAAGCAGGATATTTGGAAATATTGGTATTTTACATATTATTGCAATATCTTCAAACGTACAAACGTACGTTGCTCGAGATCAAAAGGCACAAGGAAAAAATATACCAGCAACTAAGTAAAATTTAAATTCCGTTTCTTATTTTTTGTCTCTTCTATAATAAATCTCGACATTTATCCTTATTTTTGGACTCTTATGTAGGTGACCAGATGACAATATTTATTAAAAAAAAATTCATTTAGGTTGTTTATTCACCTATGAACGATTTTTTTTTTTTTCAATAAAAATTGCCATCTGGTCAGCTTATTTAATCAACAGCAAATTCAACAATCATGTACCCGAAAATGATTGACGAATAACATAAACAAAAAATTGCTCAATGCTTGAAGCAAATCATTTTTTTTTTTTATTTTTATTTATTTATAAAAGCTTATACAAAGTTAATACTATATGTATAACCTAAGGCATGCAGCGCTAGCTTCAAAGGCTATCGGCTGACCGTTGAAGAATGTGTTGGTTTTATATTCTCCTCAATAGATCACAATCTTTGAGGAAGCGGTAGATGGTTTTTATGTTCTCCTCCGTAGGGTTGGAAAGGAGGGTAATCGGATCTGTGTTGAAGTGGCAATCTCTCTTTTCTTTCAGAGTTGGGCAAAATTCTAATATATGGAGCACGGTTGTTGTTGAGTTACAGAACGGGCAGCAGATGGTACTGTTTCTTCCGAGGAGGTGCGCATGCGTCAGTATAGTATGTCCAATCCGTAGGCGAATGTAAGGTGTTATAAAATTGGTTGCTACTGTTGATGGGTATAGCGGTTTGATTCTGGCTGTGTTAACTATTGAGTAATGGTGGTTATATGAGACCCAATCGAGTGCCAATTTAGAGAGCCTATTTTGGTGTATGAGTCGGAATATATCAGATTTCATGAAGAAACTGAATGTAATTGTGGGCGTGTTGGATGCATTCCTTGCTAGCAAATCAGCGTAATTATTTCCGGATAATCCAGTGTGGCTTGGGACCCACATTATCTTAATTTTATTTTCATATTTAATAAGATATTCTCTAATTGCAGTGATGATGTTAGTGTGGTTGTTGCAATTTTGAATGGCTTGGAAACATGATAAGCTGTCGGTGCATATGACATATTTTCCAGGGCTTTTTGTGGCATGTAGAACAGCATGTAAAATCCCAGTGGCTTCAGCAATGAATATCGAACAGAAGGGGAAAAGTAGTCCATATGAGATTGGCTTTCCTTTCTCGCTAACGACCGCAAAAGAGGTTTGGATTTTTTTTGAACCATCCGTGAATATAAATCTCCAACTGCCATGTTTCAGAGTATTCATAATTTCACAAAATTCTGATGCATAGATCGCATTAGGTGTGGTGGATTTAGGCAAACGAGCTAGGTTATCAATAAACGTGTTTATTGGAATCAACCATTGAGGATGACGACGTTTAGGAAGTTTAGCAGGTTTTAGTGGTAAGTTGTTTATTTTGGCAAAAAAGGTGCATTTATATATAGCTGACTCAACTTTTGGAGGTCGGATACGAGTTGATGATGAAGAAAAGGCATCTTGAAGCACATGGTTAGAACCAAGGATGATCTTCGGGTATAATTTGTATGTGGTGTCTTCCATATTGTCTATCAGAGAGGGAAGACCGGACTCTGCTAACATATTTTTGATTGGTGACGTGGGGAATGCTCGAAGCGATCTTCTAACAGCTGAGTGATACGGTGCGGCCAACAATTTTAGGTGACTTTTTGAATGATGCCCATATATTTCAAGAGCGTAGTTGATGACGGAGAGTATGAGTGCCTTGACAACATTAATCAACAAAGACGGGCCAATGAGCGAGCGCTTGCATGCTAGGTACTTAACAATATTTGAGTTTTTAGTAATTCTATTTCTAATATATTCACAATGTTGTTTGAAAGCATATTTACTATCTAGAATTAATCCAAGAAACTTAAGAGTATGAGAACATGAAATATTTACATTGTTGAAAGAAATCGGTGGAAAATTACAATTATGTTTTTTACAAATGTGGAGTAGACAGGATTTTGAGTACGAAATTGAAGCGCCTGAGGAAAGGGACCAAGGGATAGTTGAGAAAGGATTTCTTTAAAGGTAGAGGATATAGCACTAAGGTCAGAAGATTTTGAAAATAGAAGGAGATCATCAGCATATAATTGATGCTGAATATTAGGGAAGGAAGAAAGGATAGAACTGATTTCATCAAATGCTATGGTGAACAGAATAACTGATAGCGGTGATCCCTGAGGAGTGCCGTTATCCAAAGGAAGAGTCGGTGAAGATATGCCAGAAATCAGAACTTTGATTTTGCGTTTAGAAAGAAAGGATTTAACAAAACTAAATATACGGGGGCCAACCTTCCATTTGATTAATTGTCTTAAAACTACATGTATGCCCACGCGATCAAACGCTTTTTCGAAATCAAGCGAAAGAAGAGAAGCGTGATTTTTATTAGCTAAAGCGTCACATATGAAGTGGTCAAGGTGTAAAAGAGCGTCGATAGAGCTGTGTCCTTTTTTGAATGCGACCTGATTAGGGTGAATGAGTTTATTGGAATGGAGAAACCAAGAGAGTCTAGTAGCAACAATTTTTTCTAAAAGTTTGCCTAGACAGGGTAGAAGGGAAATAGGACGATAGCTGGTAACTTCGCACGGAGGTTTGCCAGGTTTTAGAATAGGAATGATTGCGCTGGTTTTCCAGATTTGGGGTATGGTGGCAGTTCGATAAATATTGTTGTAATGGTTGATAAGTCGTTTGAGGAGGTGAGGAGGAAGATGTTTGATGATAGGATAGGAAATTTTATCTAACCCAGGCGTTTTACCTTTAACCGTAGAAAGAGCTATATTGAGTTCTATTAAAGATATATCTGAGTCGAGGTATTCAGCTGAAGGGGATAAAGTAGATGAAACGTAATTATAGGCAAGTAAAGAGTTCTTATTAGACGAGTATTCAGAGGAGAAATTATGATCAGAGGAGTTAGACGAGAAAAATTTGGCGAATTCTAAAGCTATATCCTGTGGATGTAGTAGATTGCCTTGAGAGGAGTTGAGTGAGAGAATAGGAGAGAAAGAAATATTGCCAGATAGTCTTCTTATATTTGACCAAATCATTTTAGGGTTAGAAGAGGAATTAATGCTGCTGGTAAATTTCTGGAAAGATTTAACTTTTGCTTGCTTCGCTTTTCTTCTGAAGATGGCATTAGCTTTTTTATAAGCAACAAGGTTTGATGATGAACGATTTTGTTTGAAATGATGCCATGTTTGTTGCTTATGCAGTCTGAGAGAAGATAGCTCACTATCCCACCAAGGAGGGTTATGATTACGAGGATTAGGAGAGGTTTGAGATATAGATTGGTTGGCAGCAGATCTTATAATCTTCTGAATTATGGCAGTTTCCTGATTAATAGTATCTGCAGGAGGGAGGGTGTCTGAGTAACGTAAACAAAAATCTTGAAATTTGGGCCAATCAGCTGAATCGGTGTTAAAAAATATTCTGGGTTTGAAGAAATTGGGATTATGGGAGGAGATTTTGGCTATGATAGGGAAATGATCGCTACCATGCAAATTGTCTATACAGTGCCAAACAACTTTGGGAGAGAGTGAACTGGAACAAATTGTAAGATCTATATGGGTGAAGGTGGAATGGGTGGAGAAATGGGTAGGGGAGCCATCATTAAGGACAACACAGTCCGAACAGAGGACAGCATCCTCAATAATGCGGCCTCTGGAGTTGGTTGAAGAAGAACCCCAAAGAGGGCACCAGGCATTGAAGTCACCAGCCAGTAAAAAAGGAGTCGAGCAAGAAGGGAGAAGGTTAAAGAAGTCTGCTGAAGTAAAAGTTTGATGAGGAGGGGAATATGCACAGATGATTATGATTTTTTGGGGGGAGGAAATTTCGATGGCAACGGAAGAGATATTCGAAGGAGGTATTGGGAGAATATTATGCGGTATACTTCTCTTAATCAGGATTGCAATACCTTGTTTGCTTGATGTGATGGAAGGAAGGTTATAAAAATGACCAGCATATGCTTTTGGGGTATAAGCTGATATATTGTTTGCAATATGCGTTTCGTTTAATAATATTACAGAGGGGTTATATTTTTTAATTAAAATTTCAAGTTCAAAGTAGTTATTAATGTATCCGTTTATATTCCATTGAAGGAAAGTTAACATAGCAAAAATAAAGAAAATTAAAGTATATACAAAGTATGAAAAATGTAAGTTTTAATAGGAATTTAATATCTAGAATTATGTATCTATGGGTACTTGGGTATGTGATTGTGGATGGGAGGGGGGAACAGGTGAAATTGTGGAACAGGTTATAGTGGTAGGAGAAGTAGTAGTGGAAAGGGGTGAGAAGGGTGGAGAAGGAGAATTGTAAAGGGAAGAAACGGAGGGAGAAGGGGTTTCGGGGCAATCATTATGGATTGAATGTATGTTGGTAGGAGATGAAGCGTTATGTTTTGAAGTTGTAGCTTTAATGATGTCATTAGAATCTATGGTGTTTGAAGTTTTAACGTCGTTGATGTATTTTTTTGAGTGAGAATTGTTGTTGGAAGCTGTTACATTAGCATAAGAGAATGGTGAGGGGGTAGAAGGCAATTGAGATTTGTATAAATTGATGGCTTCACGCATCGAACACTTGTGGATAGTTTTAATTTTGAGTATTTCTTTTGACTGGACGTATTTTGGACAGGCGTTAAAGGAAGAAGGGTGTTCACCATCGCAGTTAGCACATTTGACTCTGCCGCATTCAGTGGGAGGGGTATGATTTGGGGGAAGGTTGCAGATAGAACAAGATGGGGACTTATTACAACGCTTAGCAGTATGACCCAGCAACTGACAATTCTTGCAGCGCATGGGATTGGGATAGTACGGACGGACATCAAGGGTACACCAAGCAACTTCAATACGACTAGGTAAAGTATATTTATCAAAAGTTAACAATAAAGCACCAGTAGGCACACGATCACCATTGTTTATCTTGGTAAATTTATAAACATCAGATACTCCTTGTTCTTTTAGACCATCAATTATTTCGTCATCAGTAAGCTGACAGATAAATGGAGCGTAAATTGTACCCTTTACTGAGTTCAAAGAGTTGTGAAGAGATACCACCACAGCACCAGCTCCGGGAAGATGTTTGGTTTGTAAAAATTTGTCCGCGATTTTTTGGTTCTTGACCAAAAGTAGTAGGCTGCCGTCACGAAGCGAAGTGATTTTGTTGATGTCTTTGCTTATGGCTTGAATACCTTTATGTACTGCAAAGCAAGAAGTGGATGCAATAGGTTTCCTGACGTCCTGTGATTTGATTACAAGGTACTTGGGATCATCCTTCTTAGTAATAGGTAATTCCGGGAAGAATTCCAGCGTTGAGTTTTCTGGCTTTTTTCTCTTGTTTTTTGGACCCGGGGATAATAGTGCAAACCTATTATCCCCCAGCCTGTTGGCCCCAGGGGGCATTGCGAAAAGAAATTAAATTATTGCCCGATTAAAATTGTGGGTTTAACTTTATAATGAAAAGTATAAAAAACACGCGGAAAGTATAACGAAGTGAAGCACAAAATGTCAAAGCTAGGTTATATTGCTCGTACAGAAAGTAACGAGAAGTTATGTAGCGAGTACGTAGTATATGTGCGCACGATATGAAAAAAACAACCGTACACAACGACGAACGACGAAAGAATGGAAGCAAATCATAATAATAGTAAAATAATCTAACTTTGTATATGGTATAATTTTCAACACTAGGTGATACTTGTCCTGCTTTGTTATACACCATATTTACATATTTCGAACTAATTTTGTTTCCCACATTTTAACGGTAAGGAAAAACATTTCAAATGCTACTATATAAAATACCGTATTGCACTTTTTCCAAAGGGTTAACGGTATTTTAAAATGAATAAATGCATTCGATGCGCTCTGTGAATAGTTCCAATCTAGTATGTCATATAAAAAGCAGTGTGTTATTACTAATACTACTTGTAATGTAGTGTAACTTAGAAATTTAAAGCAAAATAAATCTATACTTAAACAGCTTCAAACACTCTTCTTTTTGTTCCCCCCATCTTAAAACAAAACCCAAAAGGTATTGATTTTTTTTTTTTAAATTTTTGCATATTTTAAAAACCCCAAAAGGAAAAA
>JAPZAG010003413.1:0-10753 GCA_027475135.1 Bactrocera correcta | reverse complement strand
ATGCCTTTTATGAGTGCTTGGAGCGCACTTATGAGAGATGCCCCCGCCACGATGTCAAAATCGTGCTTGGCGACTTCAATGCCAGGATGGGCAAAGAAGGTATCTTTGGCACTACGGTCGGTAAATTTAGCCTCCACGAGGAAACATCCCAGATGTCTGCATACCATACGCAAATACAGCTAAATATCTTGGCATCACGCTCGAAGCTAGATAATGTTGGAAAGAGCATATTAAAATAAAAAAGATTGAACTTAATCTGAAATTATCGAAAAAGAAATGGCTAATTTGGCGAAGGTCAAACCTGTCCATACACAACAAATTACTTCTTTATAAACAAATAATGAAGCCAATATGGTCATATGGTGTGCAACTGTGGAGAGTGCCAATGATGGCAGTATTAATATTATACAATCTTCTTTTAGACACATGCCGCTCTAGTCGATTATGTCGAAAAAACCTACATAGCTTAGTTGGAAGTTTAAGTATAAAGGAATTAATTAAATACCATATATGTATGTATTGAAGGAAGGAGTAATGTGTAGAAGTTCACGCAAGTGAGGAAAGTTCTCTGATCGCCATTCACTTGGGAGTGGCCAGAAACGATTCTTTTACATATGACTCAAGCAATTCACGACTTCCGGTCTTTGACCAAGTATCCTCTGCGTAGCCTAAAAACATCAGTTTGAAGGCGAGTTAAAGTGAGAAGGCGAAACATCCCCTGCATAGGGTTCTGCGCCTGGTTTGGGACCCGCCACGTAAAAAAACACCCTCAATGAAAGGAAACAACAAGCCTCGGCTGAGTGACCCCCATTTTGATGACGATCATGGCAAACGAATTAAGGACTACGAATTAAGGACATGCACGTGGAATGTCCGGACGTTTAATTGGGAAGATGCCGCTTGCCAGCTGGTTGATGTCCTCGTGAAAATAAAGGCTGACATCACCGCCAGAAATGCGAAGGACGGGACAAGGACAGAGACAAGTAGGTCCTTGTGACATTTACTACAGTGGCCATATAAAGGAGCGCAAGTTTGTTGTTGAATTCGTGGTGGAAGGGAGGGGGTTGAGGCTGATCGACTTCGCCGGGGCCCGAAATATGGTTATCTGTAGTACTAGATTCCAGCATAAGGAGATTCATCAACCTGGCTGTCTCCGGATCGAAAAACCATTAACCAGATCGATCATGTTGTGAAAGACGGAAGACACGTCTCCAGTGTTTTAGATGTGCGTGCGCTCCGAGGTCCTAACATCGACTCGGACCACTATATTGTTGCAGCCAAAATTCGCATCCGCCTCTGTGCAGCAAAAACCGCACGCCAACAAACACAGGGAAGGTTCGACGTCGAGAAGCTGCAATCACAACAGACAGCCGAACGATTTTCTACTCGGCTTGCACTCCTGCTCTCTGAGAGCACTCGTCAACAACTCGGTATAAGGGAACTGTGGGATGGCATCTCAAACTCCTTACGTACAGCTGCAACCGAAACCATTGGTTTTCGGAAAGTGCAAAAGAACAGCTGGTACGACGAGGAATGCCGTGTCGCAGCGGAGAGAAAACAGGCTGCCTACCTCGCAACGTTACGATCGACCACAACACGTGCGGGATGGGATAGATACCGAGAGTTGAAGAGGGAAGCGAGACGCATTTGTAGACAAAAAAAGAAAGAGGCCGAAATGCGTGAGTACGAAGAGCTTGATAAGCTGGCCGACAGGGGTAATGCTCGAAAATTCTACGAAAAGATGCGGCGGCTTACAGAAGGTTTCAAGACCGAAGCATACTCTTGTAGAACCTCCCAAAGGTGATCTAGTTACCGATGCCCAGAGCGTACTTAAATTATGGAGGGAACACTTCTCCAGCCTACTGAATGGCAGTGAACTCACAACACCAGGAGAAAACGATCCCGATACCCCAATCGATGACGATGGAGCAGACATTCCATTGCCCGACCATGAAGAGGTTCGAATAGCAATTGCCCGCCTGAAGAACAACAAAGCGGCAGGGGCCGACACATTGCCGGCCGAGCTATTCAAACACGGCGGCAAAGAACTGGTAAGGAGCATGCATCAGCTTCTTTGTAAAATATGGTCGGACGAAAGCATGCCCAAAAATTGGAATTTAAGTGTGCTATGCCTAATCCATAAAAAAGCAGACCCCACAATCTGCGCCAACTACCGTGGAATTAGCCTCCTCAACATCGCATATACGGTTCTGTCGAGCGTATTGTGTGAAAGATTAAAGCCCACCGTCAACAAACTGATTGGACCTTATCAGTGTGGCTTTAGACCTGGTAAATCAACAACCGACCAGATATTCACGATGCGCCAAATCCTGGAAAAGACCCGTGAAAGGAGAATCGACAAACACCACCTCTTCGTCGATTTCAAAGCTGCTTTCGACAGCACGAAAAGGAGCTGCCTTTATGCCGCGATGTCTGAATTTGGTATCCCCGCAAAACTAATACGGCTGTGTAAGCTGCCGTTGAGCAACACGAAAAGCTCCGTCAGAATCGGGAAGGACCTCTCCGAGCCGTTCGATACCAAACGAGGTTTCAGACAAGGCGATTCCCTATCGTGCGACTTTTTCAACCTGCTTCTGAAAATAGTTCGAGCTGCAGAACTCAACAGAGAAGGTACCATCTTCTATAAGAGTGTACAACTGCTGGCGTATGCCGATGATATTGATATCATCGGCCTCAACACCCGCGCCGTTAGTTCTGCTCTCTCCAGACTGGTCAAGGAAGCAAAAGAAATGGGTCTGGCAGTGAACGAGGACAAGACGAAGTATCTCCTGTCATCAAACAAACAGTCGTCGCACTCGCGACTTGGCACTAATGTCACTGTTGACAGTCATAACTTTGAAGTTGTAGATAATTTCGTCTATCTTGGAACCAGCGTAAACAACACCAACAATGTCAGCCTGGAAATCCAACGCAGGATAACTCTTGCCAACAGGTGCTACTTCGGACTAAGTAGGCAATTGAGAAGCAAAGTCCTCTCTCGACAAACAAAAACCAAACTCTATAAGTCGCTCATAATTCCCGTCCTGCTATATGGTGCAGAGGCTTGGACGATGTCAACAACGGATGAGTCGACGTTGCGAGTTTTCGAGAGAAAGGTTCTGCGAAAGATTTATGGTCCTTTGCGCGTTGGCCACGGCGAATAACGCATTCGATGGAACGATAAGCTGTACGAGATATTCGACGACATTGACATAGGTCAGCGAATTAAAAGACAGCGGCTACGCTGGCTAGGTCGTCTTGTCCGGATGGATGAAAACACTCCAGCTCTGAAAGTATTTGACGCAGTACCCGCCGCGGGAAGCAGAGGAAGAGGAAGACCTCCACTCCGTTGGAAGGACCAAGTGGAGAAGGACCTGGCCTCGGTTGGAATATCCAATTGGCGCCACGTAGCGAAGAGAAGAAACGAGTGGCGCGCTGTTGTTGACTCGGCTATAATCGCGTAAGCGGTGTCTACGCCAGTAAATAAGAAGTTAATAGATTGGGCCAATGGGTAGCTTGTCGGAAAATTTTTTTGTGCTAGTTTGGGGAATGGAGATATGTGCAGCGGATCGAATAATCCTTTTTTTTTTTGATGCTTCTGCGTTTATGTTTTCTGGTATTATTTCAGCACTTGTTGATGTGTTGATCAAGGAGCAATATTTTAACCAATCAGCTTTATCTGTAAGAAATTTTGATCTCGGCTTAATGGTGTATTGCATCGGTGTGATGAGGGTAGTTATGATAGGAAAGTGGCCGCTATTGTAAAGGTCTTCTAGAGTATAAGAACAGAGTTTATGGGCTATGGAAGCTGAACAAAGAGCGATGTCTATATGAGTCAAAGTTTTATGGGAGGAAAAGTGAGTTGGTGATCTATCATTAAGAACAAAAAAGTTTTTTGAGAGAATAACATCTTCCATTATTTGGCCTCTTCCATTTGAGAAGGTAGATCTCCATAGGGGGCTCCAAGCATTAAAATCTCCAATGATTCATCAACATCTTCTGACTGTTGTGGGCAGTTCATTTGGAGAATGCCCAAAGACTGTATTTCAACCCAGAGAATACAGTACCCTGCCAACAACAAAATTAACATTGACGAGTTTTTTCTTAACTTTTGTCAGTCATCAGTTTGCGAGAACATTGCTCTATTCGGAAATAAGTACCTTGATATTATACATGGAATGCATCGTCGAAGAAATAGTTACGCAGAAAGCAAGGCCAACCATTAGATGGACATCCAAGTGTGTTCTCAACTAATGGATTAGGACGAATTTACACAATCCACCCGAAAAAACAACGATTGCTTGTGCCTTCGATTGTTATTGATTAATGTATGCGGTTTATCTTCATTTGAGTCATTGCGTACTGTGAATGGTACGGTGTGTGCAAGTTTTGGAGAAGCAAGCCAGCAATTACAATTACTGGAACATGATAATCATTGGATTCAAACGATGTACGACGCAATGGCTACTTCGAATGCAAATCCGCTTTAATTATGGGATGCCAACAAAATGACATTGCCGAAGACATTTTATATCGTATTCGCTAAGAATTGGAAATGGGTCAATTCCGGTTGATACTTGCGGTGGTTTGCTATCAGTTCTATCTGCTGTTTATCAATTCACAAAAGATGAACTCATCACGAATGTTCGGACATTGGATAAATTATCGCAACTACGATTCCTTAAGTGCACGCGCAAAGTTAGCTGTCAAAAATACAGATGTTGTTGACTTAACCTGGAAGATTCAAATTCAAATTCCAAAGTCAATACCACATTCCCACTAAGAGGAGACACCAGGATCACTACATACCCTATTAAAGGATGAAAAAAGAATGAACAAATATCAAAAAAGAAATCTTTGGGATCAATCTCCCCAACGACAACCTCCATCAGTCCCTATGGACTTGGATCGACTTTGTCAAAGAAAAAAATCAGAAATTGTTAAATGACGGAAAAACAAAGGCAATAATTCCAAAAAAGGCACCGAAAACAAGGCAAGCCAAAAAGAAAAATTGTTGGTGAATTTTAGAAAATTAACGCTAATTTAAAACTAACCAAAAGAAAACAAAGTATGAAACAAGAAAAAATAATTAAGTATATAATATATAAAGGTATTAATTATAAAAATAAAAAATTAATCAAACACAAACGAAAAGTGAAAATTTCCACAAACAGAGCCAATAATTCCAAAAAAAGGCACCGAAAACAAGGCAAGCCAAAAGTTATAATGGTTGTTGAGTTTTAGAAAATTTACACTTATTTAAAAAGAAAAGGAAGCATATAAGAAACATGCAAAAATTATAATTTACTATATAATATCAAAAGGTATAAATTATAAACATAATCAAACATAATTACTTATTATAAACCGACTCAAGCCTAGATGTTTTGAAATGAGGACATTTCATTTTAACAAAGGGGAGAGTTAAGGAACGTATTCCTTATAATAATAACAAACATCAAAACAACCATTTGTTTCAGTAAACAGAATGCAGAAACAACCTTGAGTTGGATCAATTGAAATGCACAATTACTACAACAAACAATCCTAAACAAACAATTATCAAAACAACATTGAGTTTGAATACCACAACTACCTTATCCTAAAACAAAGCAATTGTATCTAAGCAAGCAATATATATGTAAACAAACCCAAACAAATAATATAATCTGTATCTTACCAAACTAACAAGTAGTAATAAGTAAAAATACTTGTTGGTATAAATAGAAGTAAGAACCATGTCATAAGTTAGTCTTAAGAGTATAAATAAAGAGTACACATTTCGGTGCAGTTCAAAATACATTCTTTTGACTCATTTTTACTCAATGTAAAAATTAACTAGCGCGCCATCTTTTTCCGCTTATTGCACATTTTTCAGTATCAACTAATTCTCTTCCTCAGCTTGCCGATTTCGTCGTTTCAACAGTATACCGGCTTTCTATTTATATTGTATCTCGTCCTGCGCATAGTTGCATCGTATGCTGCAACTAGCTCCTAACGCACAGCGGATACTAAGTGGCCGGCATCTTCGCCCGATGCCTTTGCCGCACTCCAGACGCTCTCAAAAACGTCAGTATCGAATTCCTTTTGCCGCCATTTTCGCCTTAGAGAGGTATTCTCGCACAGTGTTCCGTTTCTTGGGAGAACGAAACTTCAGCAATTATAGCAATTTGGTCACTATTTGTGTTCATATTTGACACCTTCCACTAAGTATGCCTGCTAAGCGCTTCGTTAGCAAACATCAAGTCTATTATTGAAAGGTAGTTTGTGTTCCACTATTTAAAATCGTAAGGTTTGTTTGACAGAAAAATTCTAGAATGAAGCGACCACGATGATTAGTAATTCTGCTACCCCAAGCAGTAGACCATGCGTTAAAATCTCCCGCTATTATTATTGGCGATTTGCTTCTGATTTCTAGAGATAACTCCTGGAAAAAATCTTCAAACTCGCTAGTTGTTGCGCTAGGACGAGCATAACAGCTTACAAAATAAATTCCTTCTAGCCCATGTAAAGCCGTTATGGGATTCGTTGGAACGTAATATGAAGCCTTGACCTTTGCAGGCCCATATTGCCGCCTTGCCACTTTTATCTTTACTCCAAGTGCTTTTCGAACGTTGAGAATATTGTTCGCTTAATAGGGCGACATCTATGTTTTCATCCAGCACCGTCTATTTTAGAAGGTCTTGTGCCGCAGCGCAATGATTGAGATTGAGTTGCAGTATCTTCATTTTTTCGTTGTCTTCAACATATCTGCGTATTTAGGACAGACCGTACTTAAAACGGAGAGCTCCCCTATGCAGAGCATACAACATGGGGAATTTGTGTATATCTTTGCCACGTGACCTGGGGTTCCGCAACGTGTACAAAGGGAAGACCTATCAGTGGGGCTGCAACATTTGTGCGCTATATGCCCTAGTTGGAAGCACCTAAAACAACGATTAATAGGTGAAAATTCTCGGAGGCGGCATATAGACCACCCGATCTTTACTTTGCCACACTTGAGTAAGGTTTTGGCATCCTCAGCTCCTAGGCATATAAGAGCAGTTTGAGTGCCAGTTCGAGTTTTCCGCAAATTTTTTATATTTTGCTTCCCCAGGTTTTGGATCCCACACTCCTTTTGTAATGCCTCACAGATTTCTTCAGAGGTGGTTATCTAATCCAAGTCTTTGCACATAATGGTAATATTATGAGTTTTTGGCCGTATTTGGGCCATCTCACCAATAACTCCTTCTAGGGCGCTTTCGAACGTGTCGGCTCTCATTTCTGCTAGATGTTTTAGTTCGATTAGCAGGTTTCCTTTGAGGGTTTTTCTAATGTACCTTACGTTTTAACCCAGTTCTTCAAGGCCTCTGTCGCATTTTATTTATTCTTTCTGGATCGTCTGGTTTCGATCTGATTCTCTTCTCGATCGGTTTCTTCCTTCTAACAACGTCGTCCATTTTTCGACTGCCGGCTTGTCACCCAAACTGTTTTTGTGCATGTATTCCATGACCTCACTATGTGTTGCTTGCACTATGTGACGCATGTTTTTGAGCTTGTTGTTCGAGTTCACCACACCTCGATAATCTAGGAAAATGCGGTTTTTCAAAAATTTAAGTGATTTTGGAACCAATCGTGCTATCTTCCTTAGTCTCAATAATGGTATTCACTGGTCCTTCCAATATTTCAGCTATGCCAGTAAGATCTCTGACTGTTAATTGTCGATTATCAAGCACCAATTTCATTATTTATTGAC
Source organism: Bactrocera correcta (assembly GCA_027475135.1). NCBI lineage: Eukaryota > Metazoa > Arthropoda > Insecta > Diptera > Tephritidae > Bactrocera > Bactrocera correcta. The sequence goes on along the minus strand of JAPZAG010003413.1, from coordinate 3,018 downwards.
ATGTTGAAAATCAGTTGATGTTTATGGCCGTCCTGGACGTAGTTCGTCGTCAATAATTTGAATAATTTGTACTTATAACAATCACTTGCTCGTGAAAAACAATTAACACCGAAGGTTTTCCCACCATTCTAAACGTTTCGACACAAGAAATTTGATTCCTCACACAAAATTTAATGGAACTTCATTGTTCAGTAATTTAACTCATTGTAAAAGTAGTGGAATGCACTTTGTGTGCTTCAGAAAGACAAGGGAATACTCAATACTTAAGAATATTTTGTTGCACATACAGTTACAGTTAATTGTCTAATACAGATGCACATCTTCTAGGCATAGACATAATTAGGCCACCGTAAACGTTCTGTTTTACAGAATACCAGACCTTTGTATCTTCTCTCAGAATTCTGCCTTATTTTTCGGTTTAAAATGTGCAATATTTTCCTTAGCAATTTCCGTAAGTTTGGATGAGATTCAGATCTGGTGATTACTCTGGCCAAGCCATAACCAAATCCATAATATTGCCGTCACGGAGTTTGAAGGACCTAGTCGCCTAGTGGACGCACATTTCTTTGTTTTTTGGACATCGAACTCACTCCCAACTATCATTTTCTATCATATTAATTTTGCATTGAAACTATACAATGTCGAACCGTTTTTTCTTAATTTTCATTGGCACCTTTCGGAACAATGTGCCGAAGCAATTCTTCTCCACAAGTCGTTTTCTTACTGTTCTTAAAGAAATTTTTGCACATAATTCTTACTGAATTGCTGCAGAGTCCTTAAACGGTACGCGCATCGGCAATCATGCAATATTTCGAACGACTTCCGCAGTAATTTTTTTTGTGGTCGGCCTATTTTTTCAACCTTTTTCGGAAACTTTAAGGCATAAAATACAAAAGTTTTAGACATATTTCATATTTTTGCAATTTGCCTTTACGCGTAACCCATTCCTTAGATAGATAGATAGATAGTATTATCGCGACGAGGAGATGGAATTTGTCACGGGTTAGGCGAATCAGTTCCTTGAACCTGGAGAGATTTTACCCTCCTAGAAGCAGCTTGTCGTGGCGCATACTTGCTGGCTGTCGAAAATGCCGTTCTCTCTCCACTCTCTCCTCCGTGCGGAGCAGCTCCTTAAAGGTGTGAGATCCTACCGCTATGTATGGTTCTGGTCCCATCACCTTGAATGCCGCCGCAGCGCGGGCCAGTTCGACGACCTTCTCGTTTCCTTCTATTCCCTTCTGCCCTGGCACCCAAATTGGGTGCACCCGGTTGCACAAGGACAGGCGGTTTAGCCTTCCTATGCATTCCTCGACTAAAAGCGATTTGGTTTCATATGATGAGATCGCCTTGACTATCATTGAGAATAGCTATGCGCTGGTTGCGATAGTTGCGGCTGAGGTTGACTTCAGCGCACTGACATATGGCAAAAACTTCAGCCTGGAAGATACTTGGGAAGCAACCCATTCGCATGGACAGCTTGGTACGTTGCTTTGGACAGCGTTACGTCCAAATGTCTGCTCCACCGTAATGATGAGTCTAAAGTGGGCCCAGGAAATTTGACCTCCTTTGATATTCGCACCTCTGTGCCTCCTATTGTTAGGGACCTCAGGCCCGGAAGAGATCTCTGCTTAAAGATCACTGTAGTTTTTGCTGGGTTGATATTTAGCCCTACCGTATTGCATCATCCTTTCGCCAGGTGTAAGCCCCTTTGGACAATGTCGCAGAGAGAGTTCTCAAATCTGTCTCTCGCTGTTATGACAATGTCGTCCGCGTACCCTTGACAGCGGATTCCATTGCTGGTGAGCAACTCAAGCGGTTCATCTCCAAGCTCCATAGCAGGGGGGGTAGTACTCCACCCTGTGGGCAGCCCTTTGTGGTGCTAAGACGAATCATGCTTTCTCCCACCGTTGTTTCCGCTACCCTAGTGTGCAGATGGGCTTCTAACCATCGGAGTAGTTACGTTCCTTCTCTCAAGTGCTTTGATCACGCGAGTGTGAGACGCATTAACAAAGGCACCCTCAATGTCTAGGAATGCGCAGATCGCAACCCCGCCATTATCCAGCGAATCTTGCGCTCTGTACGCGTTTTGTCTGGCATGTAGGGGTGCGATCTTCAGCGCTTCCGATCTCATGTGGTTATCTTTTAGTTCCTCCATCCCCTTTATCATGAAGTATGTGAGACTTATAGGCCGGAATAATTTGGCTAGCGAATAGTCTCTCCTCCCTACCTTGGGGATGAAGATTACTTGTGCAATTATCCATGGCTCAGGGAAATACGACATCGCCAGGCTGTCTCTCATCAGCCATAGCAGGTGTGGCAGGAGAATATCCGTACCTTGCTGCAAGAGGGCCGGAAAGACGCCGTCCACTCCCGGTGATTTATAGTTTTAAAAGGAGGCCAGTGCCTACCTGACTGAGTCCTTGCAGTCAGCCAGTCTGAGCGGTTCGGACTATGTGTGACCGATGCTAGAGTTAGGTCAGCTTGAACCCTCTCCGGGAAGTGCGCTTGTAGGAGTGCCCTCTCCTCCGCGCTAGTCGTATAGATCCCGTCCTGTCTTTTTATGGATAATACTGTTTCCGTTTTACTTCTCGACAACGCCTTCTGCAGCCGAAGAGAGGTTCCACCCTGAACCCTCAACACTGCTCGCTACGACCTTCCACGCCGAGATACTTAAGCCCTCGTTTTGATTTTTCACTAAGCCACGCGCGAAGTCGTAGTTCTTGTCCACACTTCTGGGGAAGAATACCACAATACTGTGCAGTTGTGGTATATCCTCGCCTCCCTTCCAACCCTCTAGCCTTGGCGTGATTTCCGTAAGCCAGGTGGCTGGCCTCTCATCTTGACAGTCGACCAGCAGCCCACCACCCTTACTTACTAGTTCCTGGAGAGCCGTATGATGTTCGGACCCTAGGGCCTCCGCCGGATAGTTGCGGGGCACCACTGCCATCCGGATGCTCCTCGCGGCCTCCGATTATTTACGGCTGGCGGTTTTCGTCGGCTGCTAGTTGGGGTAGGAGC
>JAPZAG010003412.1:0-10759 GCA_027475135.1 Bactrocera correcta | reverse complement strand
CGAGCTAAAGTGAGAAGGCGAATCATTTTTTCAAAACAAATACAGTAGAATCCGGTTATAACGACTCCGCTTATAGTGTCCGTCCGGTTATTGCGACGAAAACGCGATGGCTTGGTTGGTCACCATACAAACTTATATGAAAGGGCCTCCGCTTAGTACGTCTCCGCTTTTAGCAACTAACCGCTTATACCGACGAAGTTTTTCAGAATTCAACCGGATATAGCGACGAAAAAACAAATCCAGCGAAATAATGCCAACAAATTTAAGCATCAAACGACGTAATTAGAAATGTATGTTTTTGTCAGAAATCTATGTATTTCACCATTGACAATTGCGAATTGATTTAAGCATTTCGGGCTTGCAGAAGAAAATTTAGATGGTTCCAGCAGCTCATGCTCAAATGATATTGAAATCGAAGATGACATTACTCTATCGGTTTGGGCAAGAGCTCTAAAAAATCTGCTACCGATTTCAAAGGAAGAACTGGATGACAATGGTGTGGCGACTTGTGAGGAACCTTCCGAAGAAGGAACATCGTGGAAGATCGAAATGAAGATGAGTCAGTACCTAGCGTTTTGGAGGCACTGAAGGCTGCAGAACTACTAAATAGATTCGTCCATTCGAATTTTAATGACGAGAGTTTAACGCACAGCATCTCTCGTTTAAATAATGCGGGGCGCGACTGTTTTTACATGTCAAAAACGACTGAAAAACAATCAGAAATTACTGATTATTTAACTTAAGAATAAAAAGTAAAAGAAATTAATCTAGTTATATTAAGTTTATGAATATTCGTTATATGTATACGACCTATTTTGAAAAACCAAGGTTATTGAATTAAATTTTTTGTTTTGATTTAAAAATTAATTAGTTTTATTTTAAAAGCCTATTACGAACTTGGCAACCATAAAATAAACAAAAAATTTTTTTTTGCTCCTTCTGGTTATTGCGTCCTCCGGGTATAACGACGTAAAATCGTCGGTCCCTTGAAAGTCGTTATAACCGGAATCTACTGTATTTTCAAAAATAAAGGAATTTTATATTAGCCGAGCTAAAGTGAGAAGGATCATCATTTCTTCGTGTTTAGGCCAGCGCCTAATTTCTTTTTTACCACCCCTAGTGAGTATATAACAAACCATTGCCAGTTAGCTGTTAATAGTTTTCACTCAACTGTTAATAACTTTCGCTCAACTGGCAATGGTTTCGTTGAAAACTCCCGCTTAGCAAACGATGCTGCAAGTCACTTTTGGTCACTTTTACTAGAGAGCGAGTCGAGGCAAGACGTCGTCCACCGGCCACCACAACCAGCATCACCACAAGCACAAACCAGTAAGTAATTTTTGGTAATCACGACTTAATAAAGAACCAAGATTTTAATTTGCTATATTAAACACAAACTTTGTGGTTTCATTTACTAATACACTTCCTTTTTCCTGTTTCATATTCTCAACGATCGACGCATCGTCCGCGAGTGACTCGTCGAACGTTCGAGACATATTCACTTCGAAACAAATATTTTCATATATAAAGAAATTTTATAGTATCCGAGCTAAAGTGAGAAGGTGAATCATTCCTTCGAATCAAATATTTTCAAAAATAAAGGAATTTTATAGTAGGCGAGCTAAAGTGAGAAGGCGAATCATTTCTTCGAAACTAATATTTTCGAAAATAAAGCAATTTTAAAGTAGGCGAGCTAAAGTGAGAAGGCGAATAAATTCCTTCGAATCAAATATTTTCAAAAATAAAGGAATTTTATATTAGGCGAGCTAAAGTGAGAAGGCGAATCATTCCTTCGAATCAAATATTTTCAAAAATAAGGGAATTTTATAGTAGGCGAGCTAAAGTGAGTAGGCGATTCATTTCTTCGAATCAAATATTTTCAAAAATAAAGGATTTTTATAGTAGGCGAGCTAAAGTGAGAAGGTGAATCATTCCTTCGAATCAAATATTTTCAAGAATAAAGGAATTTTATATTAGGCGAGCTAAAGTGAGAAGGTGAATCATTCCTTCGAATCAAATATTTTCATTCAGCCGAAAGCCTATGATGCTAGCGCTGCGTTCTTTAGTTTGTATAATAATTTGTTATTATGTAAGCTTTATTAAAATAAAAAAAAAAAAAAAAAAATAAAATAAAATATTTTCATAAATAAAGGAATTTTATATTAGGCGAGCTAAAGTGAGAAGGCGACTCATTCCTTCGAATCAAATATTTTCATAAATAAAGGAATTTTATATTAGGCGAGCTAAAGTGAGAAGGCGACTCATTCCTTCGAATCAAATATTTTCATATATAAAGGAATTTTATAGTAGGCGAGCTAAAGTGAGAAGGTGAATCATTTCTTTGAAACAAATATTTTCATAAATAAAGGAATTTTATATTAGGCGAGCTAAAGTGAGAAGGTGAATCATTCCTTCGAATCAAATATTTTCATAAATAAAGGAATTTTATATTAGGCGAGCTAAAGTGAAAATGCGAATCATTCCTTCGAAACAAATATTTTCAAAAATAAAGGTGTTTATACCCGTATCATGACCCAACAAGTGATGCCACAAATGTGTGGGCAGCTTCTCGTGCAGAGCTCCATTTTCGGCTGTGTGCTTTCGGGTACGGCCCGGGACCCACTTACTCCAGGACATTTTTTGGTCGGTGGACATCTGTTGGCCCCACCAATAGATGGCAAAAACTTAAGACCTTACATCAATTGTTCTGCAGAAGGTGGAAAACCGAACACCTGAACGAAATGCAGAAACGCATAAAGTGGAAACATCCAAAAACAAATTTAAAGACAGGTAAGCTTGTCGTCATCAAGGAAGACAATTTGCCACCGAATGAGTGGAGATTGGCTCGGAAGGTCGAGCAGAACCGCAAATGGGTGCTTTCCCTTGCATAGCGTGCAAGAAAGTGGGTACCGGTTTGGGTGTAGCGCCGCAGTCTTCTTCAAGGCACTGTAGCGAGTCATCTTCCTCAAATTAGCATGTTGAAGATTTTTTGTTGTTTGTTTTTGCCTATCATCTAAGACTGATTGGATGGCGAGAAAAAGTGCATAAATTATTCGATCGTGTGAACGCTATATTAAATTGCATAGTGTGGAGGTGGCCTTATGTGGTGTGAAATACATTACACGAGCATAGCGTTGTAAATAATAATAATTAAATAAAAATATTTTGCCTTTAGCATCAAATTTATGTAGGACTGTGTAAATGGACAGTAAGACTAAAACAGAAATGCAACACTGGGTAGGAACAGATGTGACAGCAGCGGACGGACTGGAATGACAATGGAACAGTAGGTACGAAGATGATTTAAGGACAGACAAACGGACAGACCACGCAAGACCACCGGCAGCCACGGACCACTTAACCCCTTAAGCTAAATTGAATTTTGTTAAATAAATATCATTGAATTGTAACTGCATTTTAAATACGGCATTTTAAGTAAGATCCTACATTTATGTAGAATTATCTTTTAGATGAGTAAATCGGTCCTATCTATTGATTATCCTTTACTCACCCAAAGGAATTAGTCGGATAATTTGTTATCGTTATTGTTTTATTTGTCGTATGTTTTCGACAAAGTGGCCTGCCACCAAAGGAAATGTTAAATACAATTTGTTTTAATAATTATTTTCAATTCTTGCTTGTTAATAAATTACTCCTTGCTCAGTAAGTTCAAGGGCAATGCGTACATGCACTGCTCTAGAAGGAAACTTTCAGTTTGCAACTTCGTTATTTGCTAACAAAATATATTTTTCAAATATGGCATTTGCAATGAATATTACAAAAGAAAAAACATTGAATTTAACCCTTTCACTACCATGGGGATCATGCATCCCAAGAGAAATTTAAAAAATCGTCAAAAATACAATTCAAGCTCAATTTAGATAGGAAAAGGTCCCATTGGTAGTTTACAGTATTTTTCGTTCAATATCAGCTGATTTGGTTTCGTTCAATAACTGTACTGCCTTTTATTGCAATTAACCGACAGCAACCTTCAGTGAATGAGCACGTGTTTGCCTATTTGTCAGAATCCACCATATTTTCATTCAGTGAGAGCGTTGTCATGTCCTCATATGTTCCTAAAAAGAACAAAGCTGTTGTGCTTCTATCTACAATGCACTATGATACGCAAATTGTTGGTCCTAGACGTAAACCAGCTATGATAATGGATTACAACAAGTACAAAGGTGGTGTTGACAATATAGACAAATGTCTTGCTGAGTATTCCACCAAACGGCGTACAAATAGATGGCCTTTGGCGTTTTTTTATAATATCCTGGATGTCGCAGCCTTTGCCGCATATATTATTTACATGGAGAAAAATCCACACATGAAGGTGTCAACAGCACGGCGCAGGGAATTTCAAAGGATATGCCGCGCTGCCTGAATTGCCCATAAATAGTAATAAAATTATTTTAATTTTCAATTTTTTTCAATTTATTGTCAAATTAAATAATATTATTATTAATAAATTAAATAAAAATTAATGAATTTACAAAAAAAAAATGCATTTTTTCGCTTTTTTCAGTATTGTTGCTTGAAAATTCAATGTGTTACCCGGGTATGCTCTCTGTTGACGTAAGGGATAGTTGTTAGTTTTTGGTCATATCTCAGTTCCAGGTGGTCCAGTCCGGCTCAGATTTAACCACAATACGAAAAACCCTTCAGACTAGGCAATCATGAAATTTCAAGTTGATCGGACTTACGGATCCAGAGATATGGCACTTTAAAGGCAAAAAGTTACCCGGGTAACGCTCTGTTGACATAAAGGTTAAACATTTTTTAGAGTTCACAAAGCCAAGCGAACATCAACCCATTTTACTCATTTTAGATGGGCATTATAGTCACACGAGAAATATTGAATTTTTGGACTTAGCCCGTAAAAATGGAGTTGTTGTTCTCTCCTTGCCTCCACACTCTACACACAAATTGCAGCCATTGGACAAAACTTTCATGGGTCCACTTAAGTTATACTATAGTGACGAAGTAAGGCGTTTTACACGCGATCAAGGACGGAAGGTAACTCTGTATGATTTGGTTGGACTGTTCACAAAAGCTTATTTGCGCGTTCAAACTGGCCAAATAGCTATCAGTGGATTCAGAAGTACTGGAATTTTTCCGTTGGACAAACAGATTTTTTCGGAAGCTGATTTCATAGCATGCGAAATGGAAAATGAGCAAACTGATTACATTTCAGTCCAGGATGTAGATAAGGATAGAGCTATACCTGAATCTAGAGGCTCACTGCCTGCAGTCGAAGATTCTGTGGCCAGTACAAGCACTGGATTATCACCACGTATCTTTCCATCATCAGGTTCTGCCAATGTTGCAAATGCTGGTGAGAATTCTATAACTATATTTCTTTCTACAGGCTTTCATTCAGCATTTAATTTTTCCACAGGTGATGTTACTTTGAATGCAGCTAAAAAACATATAACACCTTGGGAGATTTCTCCTCCGCCAAAAATACGGAGAACCGTAAGCAATAGAGGTAGGAAATCTAAGCCGACAGTTTTGACCACATCTCCGTATAAAGCAGAGCTACAACAAAGCTTGATTAAAGTAGACAAACGTAAGTCTAAGACATTGAAACCAGTCGAAAAGAAGAAAACATGTGCTCGCAAAAAACAACGGCGTGAGTCTAATACTGACTCGGATCAAAGCGTATGTTTAGATGAATCCGATGGAAAGGAAGAGTTCCCTGACGCTCCTCCTTCAAAAAAAAGTTTGTGCAATTTCTGTAATGGGCGCTGGGAAGACGACACAGAAGATCAAACATGGACCTCGTGTTTACAATGCGAAATAATCTGGGCTCACGATAACTGCATTCCGAAAAGAAGTGCCATATTTCTTTGCCACTCTTGCATCTAAGCTAAGAAATGCATTTTCGCTTTTACAAGTGTAATTTAACAAAACTTTTTATACATTTTTTTTTTTTTAGAATGAATTTGGTTTTTTCGTTGGCCTAAAAGGCTTTTTTGACATAAATTCGGTGCCAAGGAGGCTATATTGTTAATTTTATTTAAATTTTTTAATAAAAAATTCACTTAGTTATAATCATTTGTTTTACTAGATGACTATCTTTTTGGTTTATATATAGCCGTAATATTGGTAGGGTAATATGGCATAGTATACCATATTAAACGAACCATGTATACCAAATTACCCTCACGTTTTTCGAAGTGCCAATTTTTGACTTTTTTTATATTTTTGCTCATAAATAAGGGGCCATCCATAAATTACGTCACACCTTGAAGGGGGGGGAGGGTATCATTCAGAAGTGACATTGTGTGACAAGGGGCAGGGAGGGGTCAAAAGCTTTGTGACATCACATTTCAAAATTTAGAGCAATATTGTTCCCCGCTCAGCTGCGCTCCTGGGTGCTAGACGACTGGCAAACTCTGTTATGTTTGTGTGGCGTGGTTTTACCGCTGTGTATGCAAGGATACGAAGAAATCAGACAAGCAGACCAAACAACAACAAGCATGCATACGCAGCGGTAAAACCACGTCACCGCCGGCAGAACAGAGCAGCCAGTCGTCTAGCACAACATTACAATAGAGTTTGTGTGGCGTGGTTTTACCGCTGTGCGATGGCACTTGTCAGTCTTGCAACCAACAACAAGCATGCATACACAGCGGTAAAACCACGCCACACAAACATTACAACAGAGTTTGTGTGGCGTGGTTTTACCGCTGTGTATGCATGCTTTTTGTTGGTTGCAAGACTGACAAGTGCCATCGCACATGCTTCGCGATGCTTCTATTCGTTTCCATTGTTTACTTGACAATTGTCTTCTGCCGTATAACAGCCGCTGCGTATGCATGCTTGTTGTTGTTTCGTCTGCTTGTCTGATTTCTTCGTATCCGTGGTTATCCCGTTGTATTGTTTGTGTGGCGTGGTTTTACTGCTGCGTATGCATGCTTGTTGTTGGTTGCAAGACTGACAAGTGCCGTCGCACATGCTCCGCGACGCTTCTATTCGTTTCCATTGTTTACTTGACAATTGTCTTCTGCCGTGTAACAATCATAAATTTCGAAGTCATAGTATTCTGTAGTATTTTCAATTGGTTAAGTGCTTACAAAATGAACAAAAAAATTGATTTAGGTAACCTGTACCGAAGATTATTTGATGCCTACAGTGCAGCTTATGCTGATAAGAAAAAACAAATTATACAAGACGAGGTTAACATCTTATGGAAAAATTTAAAAAGTGGTGATAATATTGAAGATGAAACGGAAACAAAAATCAAAGAATTGCAAATAAAATTGACGAAAAAAAAGCGACTCTCTTGAGTTTTTTTTCAAAAAATTCTTCGTCAAAATCATTGGTAGTAGTAAAGCCACAGGAAAGTAAAGTAAGTTTAAAATTTATTATTAAAATAACTAAACTCAATCAGTGTGACATGTACATATAACTTAGTTAGTTATAAATTAAACGATTACCACATCTTTTGTGTTTGTTTTTTCGAGGTCTTGTTCTTGGTTAATTTTTATGTATTGAGTAAAAACACGTCAAGGGGACCATTTTCCACTTGGTCATCGAAAAAATCAATGTTTATTGCAAAATACTGAAAAAAAATTTATGTTTTGAGGGAGAAGTCATTAAAATGTTCATTTTTTAAATTTTAAAAAGTTAATAAAAATAATTAAAATTCATGCATATTTTCTGAAAATACAAGTATTGAACTATAACTCCTGAAAATTGTATCAAAAAATCATCAATAGTTTTTTTAATTGTTAATTTTTTAACTAAAAGCAGTAAAAATTTTAAAAAAAAAAAATTGTTGTTAAAATTAAAATTTAAAAAAACTGGGCGGGGGATTATTTGTTCATGGTGATTACTTTATGAAAAAATAATCACATTCAAATTCGATGACCAAATGGAAAATGGGGGGTCCACTTGACGTGTTTTTACTCATTATATGTTAACTTTTAATTTTAGGAGGTTATCGAAGAGAGTGAATCAGAAAAATCTAAAGATGTTATGGTTGAATTAAAAGGATGTCAATCTCTTCAAACAGTTTCTAAACCTACACCGAGTCAATATGCTTCTAAGAATAGGATTATTGTACTTGAATCTGAGCTTAATAGTTTAGTACTTGCACGCGATGCCGGTATAGGAACAGATGATGCTACGAAAAAAAAAAATGTCATTAAAAAAAGATATTGAAGCAGAAAAAACTGCATTGAAGAGAAAAATTGGTGCAGCGGAACGCCAAAAAAAAAGCCGTGATTCTAGAAAAGAAAAACTTTTAGAATTGAGTAAATGTAATCCTGAATTAGGAACTGCTTTAAAACTTCGAAATACTGTTGGTCGGCCTAGAGTAGAAGAAAATCAATCCGGTTTACTTGACGTAATAAAATCAATTGCACTCTTTGGTGGTGCAGCTGATGATCGACGTCGCACTGAAGTTATAAGATGTTGTAAAACACTAGATGACTTACAAGCTGAACTATCTAAGCAAGGTTATACTATTAGTCGGTCAGGATTATATTTGAGACTTCTTCCCAAGAGAGCTAATACAGAGGAAGATAAAAGACACGTCGTCACGGTTCCAGTCAAGTTGTGTAAGCCAGACTCTACACTGCACTCAAAGCATAAGGATGGAAAATTTTGTACAGCTACTATACGAAATCTCGAATCTGTGGCTTCAATTTTAGGTCCAGACCAAGTATTTTTTTTATCAATGGATGATAAGGCACGTGTACCTTTAGGCATTACAGCAGCAAATGCTCAAGCGCCAATATTAATGCACCTTGATTACCGTGTTCAATTGCCAGATCATGATTTTGTCGTCGCTGAAAAACATAAGCTTATTCCATCGGTGTATGCGGGAATTCTAATTAAAAAAGATGGTGAAGGGTCACCTGAAGCTGTAACATACTCGGGGCCTACATATGTAGCTATTCGTAGTGGAAAACATTCATCTTCCAATGCAGAGACTCATGCCACTGACGTTCACAAGCTTACTGAATTACCGATCTTTGAAAACATGATCCGAACTAGAGAAGGTTTTGTAAAACCGGTTTTTATTTTTACATGCGATGGTGGACCGGATGAAAATCCACGGTACGAGCGGGTTATAGTTTCAGCTTTACAACATTTTAAAGATTTTCATTTAGATGCAATTTATATAGCTACAAATGCCCCAGGAAGGAGTGCATTTAACAGAGTTGAACGACGCATGGCACCTCTCAGTCGCGAACTTACTGGTGTATTATTAAAACATGATGCTTTTGGGTCACATCTTGATTCAATTAATCGAACTACTGACTTAGATCTAGAAAAACGAAACTTCGAAAGTGCGGGCAATGTGTTGGCTGAGATTTGGAGCAAGTTGGTCATTGATAATTTTCCAGTCGTTGCTGAATATGTTGCACCAACTGTTACTAGACTGGATATTGAACAGGCTATGATGTTGAAAAATAATGCTACTTGGTATGCTAAACATGTACGTGAGTCACAATATTTTTTACAAATAGTTAAATGTGAAACTATTGCATGTTGCGGTGTAAGACGTTCTAGTCTTTGGAAATTATTAAAAGAAGGATTTTTACCACCACCTGTGTTAATTAAACAGACATCAGAAGGTTATGGAGTCACAGGGAGTGATGACAACGACGCTAAGTTTGCTCCATTATTACTACAGATGTTATTAAATCTCCAAGCATCATCCCATCTGAAACAAGTTCCATATGATAGTTATTGCCCTAGTGTCGAGTCATACTTATTTAAAAGATCGTGTAGCATATGTGGCATATATTTTTCTTCATATAAAGCCACCAATCAACACAAACAATCACATAAAAAACAAGAGCTGTTACCTATCGCGAAAATTCGTCCTCAAAGAATTGCGGCTAGACGTGCCCGAGAGATTCTCTGTTTAATAAATGATGACGATGCTTTATGGATGGAAGAAGACGATGTGGATACGAAAGATATTCCTGACATCCAAATTCAAAACGAAAATGATGTGCCTGATTTACCAGTAGTAAATGATATAAAGGAGTGGATCAAAAGTCCATGGACACAATATGATTAAGTTTTGTATTTTTAATTAGCATAATTAAGTATCTTATTTCTTGACTAGTCATTCGTTGTCTCTATACTTTAATATTTAACTAAATGTTGATTTTATTAAAGATTATTCAATAAATATAATAATAAATAAAATAACCTGTTTTATTTTATTTAATTTTTTATTTTTATGATAAATCCATAAAATTGGAAAATGTGTGACGTCACGTCAGGGGGGGGGGGGCGAGTTCAAAATGTGACAACTTGTGACAAGGAGGGGGGGAGGGGTTAAAAAGTCCTTAAATTCGTGTGACGTAATTTATGGATGGCCCCTAATTTTTTTTTTATTGTAACGCAATTCTTGTTCCATATTCTTGTAGCCAATACTTCACTGATAATACGCACAAAATTTGGAAAGCTTAGAGTGCGTATCTTGTGAGTTATGACCCAAAAAGAAATAGGTATACCATAATACCCGAAGTTACTCTAACCTTGAAAAGAACAACGTGGTCTCGCCGCTTTTGAGCATTTTTTTCGTTTGTGTAACTGTGCTTTATGTGGTGTGTGTTGTTAATATCGTGATTGTCTTTGTGCGTTTTCTTGTGTTGTTTTTTGATTCCGTTCATTTGTTAATTTTCTTTTCTTAAGTCTCGATTGGTCAAATGTACAAATTTTTGTCATTTATATGTACAGATCGTGTGACAGCCAGAAAATATTTGGCATAAGGCAAATTAACAAAAAA
>JAPZAG010003411.1:0-10772 GCA_027475135.1 Bactrocera correcta | reverse complement strand
TGCTAAGTGTTAAAATAATTCGCTTTTTATACGCTCACAACCTGTTGCCGCAGAGTACATTTGTTTTTTTTCAACTAACAGTTGCTTGTATCATCCTAACAATAATCATGATTGATATATAGTTACATACACATATACAACCTTGCTTCAAGAAAGAGATATTCCGATTTATGTAAAATTTTCCTGGTTGCAACTTCAGTCTTTTTGCCACAACCTACAAAATTTCACGACGTTTTTTTTTTATTTCCGAGAAAGCCACCTTACATATATTACAATCCAACGCCAATCGTTTTCCCATGAATGCCTTGATCGATTTTCCTTCAAGTTAAATGATTTTTTTCTGCTTTGTTGAAATTTTTTATCGCACTAACTATAAGGAAGGATGGAGTCATGTGTAGAAGTTCACGCAAGTGAGGAAAGTTCTCTGATCGCCATTCACTTGGGAGTGGCCAGAAACGATTCTTTTACATATGACTCAAGCAGCTCACGACTTCCGGTCTTTGACCAAGTATCCTCGGGGTAGCCTAAGAACACCAGTTTGAAGGCGAGCTAAAGTGAGAAGGCGAGTATCCCTAGTTAGGGTTGTGCGCTCGGTTTGGGACCCGCCACGTAAAAAAACACACCCAATGAAAAGAAAAAAACACCCTTTGGATGAGAGACCCCCTTTTGATGCGACCATGGCAAACGAAATAAGGACTATGATTTAAGGGCATGCACCTGGAATGTCCGGTCCCTTAATTGGAAAGGTGCCGCTGCCCAGCTGGTAGATGTCCTCGTAAAGATAAAGGCTGACATCACCGCCGTCCAAGAAATGCGATGGACAGGACAAGGACAGAGACAAGTAGGTCCTTGTGACATTTACTACAGTGGCCACATAAAGGAGCGAAGTTTGGTGTTGGATTCGTGGTTGGAGAGAGACTCCGTCGCCGAGTACTATCATTCACTCCGGAGAATGAACGTCTAGCCACAATCCGCATCAAAGGGAGGTTCTTTAACATATCGCTGATTTGCGCCCACGCCCCGACGGAAGAGAAGGACGATGTGACCAAAGATGCCTTTTATGAGTGCTTGGAGCGCACTTATCAGAGATCCCCCCGCCACGATGTCAAAATCGTGCTTGGCGACTTCAATGCCAGGGTGGGCAAAGAAGGTATCTTTGGCACTACGGTCGATAAATTCAGCCTCCACGAGAAAACATCCCCAAATGGGTAGAGGCTGATCGACTTCCCCGGGGGCCGAAAAGGAGATCAATTCCAGCTACCTGGCAGTCTCCGGATCGAAGAACAAAAAGATCGCTCATGTTGTGATAGACGGAAGACACGTCTCCAGTGTTTTAGATGTGCGTGCGCTCCGAGGTCCTAACATCGACTCGGACCACTATATTGTTGCAGCCAAAATTCGCACCCGCCTCTGTGCAGCAAAAAACGCACGCCAACAAACACAAGGAAGGTTCGACGTCGAGAAGTGCAATCACAACAGACAGCCGAACGTTTTTCTACACTTCTTGCACTCCTGCTCTCTGAGAGCACTCGTCAACAACTCGGTATAAGGGAACTGTGGGGCGGCATTTCAAACTCCTTACGTACAGCTACAACCGAAACCATTGGTTTTCGGAAAGTGCAAAAGAACAGCTGGTACGACGAGGAGTGCCGTGTCGCAGCGGAGAGAAAAAAGGCTGCCTACCTCGCAACGTTACGATCGACCACAACACGTGCGGGATGGGAGGGAAGCTAGAACATTTGTAGACAGAAAAAGAAAGAGGCCGAAATGCGTGAGTACGAAGAGGTTGATAAGCTGGCCGACAGGGGTAATGCTCGAAAATTCTACCAAAGATGCGGCGGCTTGCAGAAGGTTTCAAAACCGGAGCATATCTTTAGAACCCCCAAAAGGGATCTTGACCGAGCCCAGAGCATACTTAAATTATGGAGGGAACACTTCTCCAGCCTCTGAATGGCAGTGAACCACAACACCAGGAGAAAAGAACCCGATACCCCAATCGATGACGATGAAACAGAGTTCCATTGCCCGACCATAAAGAAGTTCGAATAGCAATTGCCCGCCTGAAAAACAACAAAGCGGCAGGGGCCGACGGATTGCCGGCCGAGCTATTCAAACACGGCGGCGAAGAGCTGATAAGGTGCAGCATCAGCTTCTTTGTAAAATATGGTCGGACGAAAGTATGCCCAACGATTGGAATTTAAGTGTGCTATGCCCAATCCATAAAAAAGGAGACCCCACAATCTGCGCCAACTACCGTGGGATTAGCCTCCTCAACATCGCATATAAGGTTCTGTCGAGCGTATTGTGTGAAAGATTAAAGCCCACCGTCAACAAACTGATTGGACCTTATCAGTGTGGCTTTAGACCTGGTAAATCAACAACCGACCAGATATTCACGATGCGCCAAATCTTGGAAAAGACCCGTGAAAGAGAATCGACACACACCACCTCTTCGTCGATTTCAAAGCTGCTTTCGACAGCACGAAAAGGAGCTGCCTTTATGCCGCGATGTCTGAATTTGGTATCCCCGTAAAGCTAATAGGGGTGTGTAAACTGATGTTGAGCAACACCAAAAACTCCATTCGGATCGGGAAGAACTTCTTTGAGGTTTCAGACAACCAATTCCCTATCGTGCTACTTCTTCAATCCGCCCCTGAAATAAATTTTTCGAACTGCAGAGCTTAATCCAGCAGGTGCAAGTTTATATAAGATGTACAGCTGTTGGTGTACGCCGATGATGTAGCGTGGCCTCAACATCCTTGCCGTTAGTTCTGCTTTCTCCACACTGGACAAGGAAGCAAAAGAAATGGGTCTGGCAGTGAACGAGGACAAGACGAAATATCTCCTGTCATCAAACAAACAGACGTCGCACTCGCGACTCGGCACTCACGTCACTGTTTAAGTCTTAACTTTGAAGGTTAATAATTTCGTCTATCTTGGAACCCGCGTAAACACCACCAAAAATGTCAGCCTAAAAAACCAACGCAGGATAACTCTTGCCAACAGGTGCTACTTCGGACTAAGTAGGCAATTGAGAAGCAAAGTCCTCTCTCGACAAACAAAAACCAAACTCTAAAAGTCACTCATAATTCCCGTCCTGCTATATGGTGCAGAGGCTTGGACGATGTCAACAACGGATGACTCGACGTTGCGAGTTTTCAAGAGAAAGGTTCTGGGAAAGATTTATGGTCCTTTGCGCATTGGCCCCGGCGAATATCGCATTCGATGGAACGATGAGCTGTACGAGATATACGACGACATTACATAGTTCAGCGAATTAAAAGACAGCGGCTACGCTGGCTAGGTCATGTTGTCCGGATGGATGAAAACACTCCAGCTCTGAAAGTATTCGACGCAGTACCCCCGCGGGAAGCAGAGGAAGAGGAAGACCTCCACTCCGTTGGAAGGCCCAAGTGAGAAGGACCTGGCCTCGCTTGGAATATCCAATTGGCGCCACGTAGCGAAAAAAAGAAACGACTGGCGCGCTGTTGTTGACTCGGCTATAGTCGCGTAAGCGGTGTCTACGCCAGTAAAGAAGAGAAGAACTATAAGTAACTCACAAGTTCTAACGCTTATAACAAATTACGTACATATGTACCTCGCGACAGCGGTAATAATTTTTGACATAGAAATTTGGAGAAAACCCCGCATTTTGTTTTTTTTTTTGTTTTTGGCAAACACACGGGTTTTGGAAATATAGATAAGTTCAAAAAGGTTAACCAAAAGTTAACTTCCTAAAGCCGTACGTGGACCCTCAAAATCGGTCAACTTAGCTGAAGGTTTAACTTTCCCGCGTTTTTACTTTTGCGCGATTCTATTGTACTTTCTTGTACAGTTGCAATTACTAATTTTAGTCTTCGTACTGCCATAATAAAAATATCATACGCACTCGGACACAGATGTCAGGAAGTTATTTGTCCGCTCATTTCAACTAAGCTTTAATCTTTAGCAGATTGCAGAGAATTCGTCACAATGTTGTACTGAAGCCTACCGTTGCAGTGAAAGCTGTATATAATCAGTTTCTGACTTCTGACATCCTTTGATAGTCGTTTGTAAATTTGACTGGCATACCGCAAAGTTTAATTACATATATCGTACAAGGAATATGAATATAAATATTGGCACAATTCCGATTTCTTTGGCGCCGCGATTTGAAGGTACCGTTGGAAAGAGGAAGTCCTCCTGATTAAAAAACAAAAATGGCGAAATTAAAAAAAAAAAAATTACGATTTTACTAAAAAAAAAACGATTATTTTATATAATTTATCGTGTTAAATTTTTTTCCTGTATTTTTTCGAAAAGTGCATTCAAAAACAAAAATTTAAAAAAAAATGGTCCCCAAAAGTCAATTTCTACAAAAGTTATGGCTATTTGAAAATAAACAAGCCATTTTTTAGCAAAAAATTGCAAAATTCATAACTTTTTTTAAATTGGTCAAAAAATTTTGAAAAAATTCTCAAAAATTTTTTTCAAAGGTTAAAAAAGGATGGCTAAGTTTCAGCAAAATCTAAAGGGGTCGGGTTCAAAAGTGGTCGATTTGGTATGGAATACCCCATATATATTGTCGCTTAAAATACAAACCAATGTATCATCAAAAATAAATGGAAATCGCTGACAGATATAATAAACAAAATTTATCCATTTTATAACGAAAACTTAAATTTTATTTCAATATTGGATATAAATTGGTTATATATTTTGGTTATTATGCAGTCATATTGAAACAAAATTTGAGTTTTGGATATAAAGTAGTTATATTTTTTTGGTTATTATGCACTCAAACTCATGTTTTAAATATAATAATATATATATTGTCACCTAAAATACAAACCAATGTATCATCAAAAATAAATGGAAATCGCTGACAGATATAATAACCAAAATTTACCATTTTATAACGAAAACTTAAATTTTGAGCGCATGATAACCATAAATTATAACCACTTTATACCAAAAAGTCAATATATTTTTTATTTTCAACGCAGAAAGGGGCCGCCAACACAGAAAGGAGTACTACGCGAAAATACTTCGGTCACCCCGGGTATTCGCTCGGCCAGGGTTATTTTTTTAAAGCGCGGCCGAAGGCCGCCAACACAGAAAGGAGTACTATGCGAAAGTACTTCAGTCACCCCGGGTATTCGCTCGGCCAGGGTTATTTTTTTAAAGCGCGGCCGAAGGCCGCCAACGCAGAAAGGTGTGCTTTGCGAAAGTACTTCAGTCACCCCGGGTATTCGCTCGGCCAGGGTTATTTTTTTAAAGCGCGGCCGAAGGCCGCCAACGCAGAAAGGTGTACTATGCGAAAGTACTTCAGTCACCCCGGTTATTCGCTCGGCCAGGGTTATTTTTTTAAAGCGCGGCCGAAGGCCGCCAACGCAGAAAGGTGTACTATGCGAAAGTACTTCAGTCACCCCGGGTATTCGCTCGGCCAGGGTTATTTTTTTAAAGCAGAAAGGAGTACTACGCAAAAGTACTTCAGTCAACCTGGGTATTCGCTCGGCCAGGGTTATTTTTTTTAAGCGCGGCCGAAGGCCGCTAACGCAGAAAGGAGTTCTATGCGAAAGTACTTCAGCCACCCCGGGTATTCGCTCGTAATATTATAATATTATCACACGATTTTACTTATCTGTGTTTATTAAATACAAATCACATATTATACATACATACATATATGCAAAAGTGTTCACATATTCAATTTTAGCTTGAAAAATCTTCTTTATAGTTTTTTATAGTTAATAAAGAAAGAAGAATCACTCGAAAGTACAAACAAAGAAAACGCTGTGAAACGCTAAAAAATTCTTCACTTTTGGTTTTTAAGGTGTGGCAACGCTGGTTTTCCTCGTAAATATAAACACTCTAAACTTTGCAGCCATAAATTTGATAAGTGATTTTAATTTACTAAATTTGGCTGAAAAATTACAAAATAAAAGTGAAAAATGAACTTATTTCAATATTAAGAGTGCATATTTCAATATAGTGAGTGAAAAACGTGAAAATATTCTGTGAAACATGGAGAAATAACATGTTTTCTTAGGGCAATTTTGAATTTTTAAACGTGAATATTTCAAAAAGTATTAGTTATTTTTATGTTATTTTTGGATATTCCTCCTCTGGAGAAGCTCCCCTATCCGTACATACCCCATTTATACGGAAATTCGGTTTTTTTACCCCTCCGCCAAAGTAATCGGAATCGTGCCTAAATATTAATTGTTTACAAAACAATTATCACAAATTTAATTTAAGAATAAATAATTAAAAACGGTGCTTTTGTGATTTTTGTTTATTTAAAGCCTTCTTATGAAATAAATACTTTCAGTGGCGACGAACCGCGGCACGGAACCGCGTTGACGGTGACACTTAATCTAGCAGTTGATGTATAATCTCTAAAAACAATCGAACACCGACATTCGAATTTTTTACGAATGAATTATATAAGACTAGCGGCCCGGTATGTACTACTTATAAAGTGAAGTAATAAAAAATGTATTTCAACACCAAATCCATTTATTCAAATCTAATGATATTTTATTAAAAATTAATCAGGATGACGAGAAAAGTTAAAAAGTGGATGATGGGTGTGCCACTTTTTGGTCAAATCACATATCTCAGGACTCAACCGACCGATTTCGACTAAATTTGGCACATCGCCTACTCCTTATGTTCCTATGGGACAGTGCGAAATCGAACTGCAATCTTGCCTACTTCCTTTATAACACAATCTTAAATTCCATTTGATTATTTCGCTTTCCAGTACATAAATAAATAAAAAATCAGTTAATACATTTGAACTAATAATTCAACAAATTGGTCAAGCCTAGGTACCGAATATATGGACCCAAATATCTATAGTTGACTTTTGACCGAAAATATCATGCAATGTGAGATATACAACTGAAATTTTGACAGAATACTTTCCTGCCGATGGTATTTCTGTGTATCAAAAATGGGTTGAATTGGGTCAATACTTCGCTGAGCCCCCCATATATGTACCTAATATTGACATGTTTGAACTTTCAAGTGACTTTATATCTCACTGGAAATTATAGAGCAGGTTTTTCTTATAACGATGCATGTTTGTGCCCAAATTGACCTAGCCCTGACATACCTAATATCAGTATTTTCGAACATTCGGCTGACTTTACTCCTCAAGATTGGTGCTTTTTTAGTATGTGGCATGATCATAAAATCGGATCAATACTACTTCAACTCTAATGAACTATATATAATTATTTTCGTATTTCAAGCATAATATACATATATATGCAGAAATGCTTAGACTACGATCCGCTGGATGACGTTTTACATTTTAAAGTATTCCCCGGGCTTTGATTCGTACAATTTGCAAGAGTATAAAAATTTCGGTTGTACCCAAACTAAGCCCCTCCTTACTTATTTATAGCCGTTTTAGCATATTTTCAGCACTAAATAATAATCGCGCCTACCCTTATAACGCTTATCTTGAAAAATGTTAAAGGGCGAAAGCAGACGAAAATTTACATTGATTTCTAATATAGAAAATCGAAATGATTATTTTTATGATATCATTTCTTTGTGCCAAAAGGGGTTTGTTGGCGCCGCCCCCGCCCAATTTCGTTAGCCATGTCTGTATCGCAGAGCAATCTTTTCTTTTCTTCTTTTTCGAAGTTTTTTCGAAGATTAATTCGCGCGCAACTAAACTTTAACAAAAAAGTTGCGAGCTCTCTCCTTTTGCGACGACGCTGCGATACAGACGTGGTAAGTGTGGTTCCAATTTTTTTATAATTAAATATACATATGTATTACAAGAAACTCTTGTTTTTTATTTAAAACTTGTGGAATCGTTTGCGCCGACCGTTTTCCCACGGCCAACCACATTTTGGAACGAACGATAATAACACGTAACAAGTTGATTTTTTATTTAACGTGAAAGTGCATAATTTGCCCGCTTTAGCAACTCGCAAGTTACAGCCAAACATATTTTGGATTTGTGCTCTGCAAGCTATAAGGCAATAGACTGGTTAATTTGTGCATCATTTATGTACAAAACCCATTGTGCTGTGTGAAGTGGAGACCAAAACTTATTTTTGGCACTCTACCCAGTACCAGTATTGTACTTCATTTAAGTACAACAACAAATACACCTGGCAAATGCACTTAGTTCACTTTTCAAAAAAAAACCACACACTCTGTTATTCGAGAAAAAAGTATAAATTTCTTGGACGCACAAAATCGTCTGGAGCGTCAAAAATCTCTCTCGGTTTTTTGGTTTTTTCTTATGATTAATTTGTATTTAGTCGCTCAACTCTGCCTTTCCATATATTGCTCGAATATCAATAAAGTCAAGCAGCAATAACGCAGCTGCAGTTTCGCGAGTGCAAACAAAAAAAAAATACAAATTACAAGTGAAGTGAGTAACTAAAAATTAGAAAAGTGAAGTGAGCGACGGCTAGAAACCAAACAGCTAGGCAAGCAGCGTAGGGAGAGCAGCAAAGGCAAAGCAGCACAGACAAGTAGCACAGGCCAAGCAGAAAAGTGAAGTGAGCGACAGCAAGAAAGCCAAACAGCGAAGTGAGAGCAGCAAAGGCAGAGCGTCATAGGCAAGCAGCAAAGGCAGAGCAGCACAGGCCAAGCAGCAAGGTGTGAGCGGCATAGGCAAGCAGCATAGGCAAAGCAGCAAAGGCAAGGCAGCGCAGCAGCCATCCCAGGAGGACACCAACAAACAAAAGTGTAGTGTTAAATTCAAAATAGTTCGAATAACCCCGTGAACAAAGTGTAAGTGTTTAGTTGATAAATCAAAGAAGTGCTTGTGCCCTTTTATTTGTTTGTATTTGTATTTGCATTTGAATAAAGCAACTAAAGCACAAATAAACTTTTGTTTGTGTACATAATCGAAGACTAGGCGTGCAAGTGCATTGAGACGATTACCCAGCAAGCACATTCTAATTAAATTCGAAAAATACTTTGACAAATAGTTTACTAAATTTATTAAGTTTTTTTGTGCCTTCGAAAATTCACGTTTTATAAAGAAACAACGCACTGCCTATCATCAACTAATTTGTGGTCTGTCCGTGATCGGTTCTATAACTTTTGAACTTTTGCAACATATTTGCAAATATTTTTTAAATTTTAATTTCAAGTTTTAGATCCGATTTTGTGCAACATTTTTGCAGTTCCGGTTCAATTTTCGTAAACAATGGAATCCATCAGAGCCTTTACCACAGCTGCAGACGCTCTACTGGAGTTTGAGGAGTTTTTGAAAAAACCAAAGGCCCCCAATTAAACGACAAATTTTAAGCCTTTTTAAATTTTTACAAAGTTTTGGTTAAACCACGAATATGTGTGTTGCGCGGCCTTGATGGGCGAACACATGCACAACCTCACGGCGTTCAACCAAAACCCTACTTCAAATTCTACAGTGATTCAACCTGAACGGTTACAACAAACTGTAGAACCCGTGAGGTATTCTATCAATTTACCGCCATGTGATACCGAAATATTTCATGGCGATGTTTTACAATGGCCCTCATTTAGGGATTTATTTGCCGCTATATATGGGAATAACCCAAGGCTATCTCCGGTAGAAAAGTTATTCCATCTCAATCAAAAAACGCGAAGTGAGACAAAAGCTATCGTTTCCAAAGCGCCACTGACGAATGACGGATTCGCATTGGCTTGGAATAATTTGTTGTGTAGGTATGAAAACAAGCGAGTGCTTGTCAACACACAATTGAATTTACTGTTTAAGCTCCCGCACATCTCAACAGAATCTGAGACCGAACTCAGAAATTTACAGCGAGGGGATTAATAGCTGCATTTCAGCTTTACAAATACATGGCATCAATACAGATAGCTGGGATGCCATATTTACGTACTTGTGTTCTATCCGACTGCCGGACTATACACTGTCGCTTTGGGAACAATCTATGGATTCGGATTCAGAGATCCCAAAATGGGTTGAGTTAGACAAGTTTCTAACCAAACGGGTTAAAACGCTAGAGAGAGTATCAAACCTCAAAGGCGAGTTGAGTACTCAACCCAATATTAAGTCGGCTGATGGTGAGGATCGGATACCAACCTTGCAGTCAAGGATTGGATCTAAACCCCTCAATGCCCATCACGCCAAGACAAACAATATCAAATGTAAACTGTACTCATCTCAATCGCACATTTTGAAAACTTGTTTAGCGATTCATTGAGATGCAGCCTAATGCACGATTAAATGCTGTCAGAAAACTCCACGTCTGCCTAAAATTTTTTATCGGACTCACATGAAGTCAAAAATTGTAAGAGTATGTTTAATTGTAATAAATGTAAACAGAGACATCACTCTATGATCCACCGAGGGTCAGAGTGAGGATATAGCTCAGATATCTGAAAGCACCGACACTACTGAGGTTTCTACTAAATCTCATGTGGCCTCTATTAAGGCCAATATTTCAAATGTGCCTACCAGTCGAAGCATGCTCTTAGGTACAGCCATGGTGACCATATGTCACAACGAGAGCACCTTCACTGTCAGAGCCCTGATTGATTCGGGATCTGAAGCAACCTTCGTAAGCAACAGTCTGCAAAAACGCTTACATCTGGCAACCAAAAGGGTCAGCGCGCGAGTTTCAGGATTGAATAATACCGTATCAGGACGAGTTCAATCGGTATGCTCGATCACAATTGGCTCGCCCCGTAACAAAAGTTTGAAACTAGAAGCGGAAGCTTTGGTAAGGCCAAAATTGACTGGACTGCTTCCATCCAGATCAATTAACTCTTCAATTTAAAAAGGTTTCCTAAAATCCCCTTAG
>JAPZAG010003410.1:0-10772 GCA_027475135.1 Bactrocera correcta | reverse complement strand
CAGCTCGTTACGCTGATTATTTATATATACTTAAGGGGATATTCTACTATAGAATTTTGAAAAATTCGTTTTTTTTAATATATTTAAAGTTTAGACCCTTAAGAACATATCCTCAAAAGGATTTTTAAAAATTAAAATTACTTTAAGAGCTACAGTTACTTTAGTGAAGCAGTATCTAGTCCGGTTCGGTCAGACTCCCTTTTTTAAACGCGTTTTTCTCGAAACTACTTTTTTCCACACGGTACCACCATTATCTCAAGTTTTATACAACCGATTTACTTAAAATTTTGTGGGAATCTTCTTAATATAATCCTTTACCGTTCCTGCCAGCATTTTGTCTAAATTTTTGTTTTTAATATTAAAAATAATATTAAAAAACAAATTCAGGAATTTCAAAAAAAAATTTTTCATTTTTTCAAAAAAAAAAAAAAAATTTCGTGTTCCCGTACTATAACAGCATCCTTACTGATTAAGAATTTCTTTTGATTTTTTTGTTCAGACCACCAGGAAAGTCAGGATCAATGTCACCAGGATGCGCCATTTTTTACACCTGTCTCTCCCTCCTCTAATTATTTTAATTTTTAATATTTTTTTGTAAAATTTTTTTCTGTATTCTTAAGATATCAATAAAAACACCATAAAAAATGGATAGCAAATTTTTTTTTTTTTAATAAAATCAAAAAAACTGCCCAAAACCTGATTTCTAGAGTAGAATACACCCTTAAAGGGGACTCTGACGTTTCCAGTCTACCCATATGTTACACACTTCATGGCAAATTTAATATGCTCTGTTCAGGGTATAAAAAGAAAATGAAAAACAATACTTTTGTGAACAAGCAGCCTTAAAAAAAAAAAAAATGCCACCATCCAATAAATTATTGCAACCGGGTTAAATTATCAATTATTTTCATTTCAACAGTTCAATATAAATTTACATTAGCAGTGTTTTCCTAGAAATAGAAAGCTAAATTGATACTTCTAAGTTTATATTTTTTAGCAAATAGACACATTTACATTTAGCAAGTAAAGAAATTTTCGAAAATATGAGTCCACTTATCGTTAAATTTTCTTCTGTTTTTATTCATCCAACTGCCAAGCCTTTTCAACGATTTGAGTTGCATTTGAACGCTGCAAAAACCTGTTACCCCAACCACGCCCTCATCCATATTAAAAAACAGTTAGCATAAATACACTCCTATCACATATCAACTAAAATTCAAAAGGCTTGAAATTGGATCACACCATCTTCTAGCTCCTAAATATCTTATGCAATGATTACTACTCTTCCCATTGACATTAACCTGGTATATCTATAATAAGTACTTGATAAGAATGTCATGCTTGGCATAATTAGGTTATATGCCAAAAAACGGCATATTTAATTACTTATTTCGAACTGTACTTCATGGTTTACTAATTTTCACATTTTTCATTAATTAAGAGACACATTAAGCCCAGCAACCGAACGGCTGGCGAATCAAGTATTATCATTTTGACATTTTTCCACGAAAACCATAACCAACAAAATATAGTTGCTTCATAATTTAAAATATTGCCGTTGTCCGAACCAAGACCACAAAACCAGGACCACCTTTATTGAAAACTCTGATGATGTATGCTAAAAAAGCATAATATACTAAAATATTTATGTGCTCAATGACTTATCAATTGACATCACACCATTAAAACACTTCAATAATAATTAAATGCACTCGAGCCAATTAAAGTTTCGCAACTCGTGCTTTAAAATGAACCACTCGAAACACATTTAAATGTCATTAAATATTTAACTGCGCAAAGTCCTTACATATATGCACGAGATTGAAAAATATAATAATATATACCGGCTATAAGTTTGCCACAAACAACAAGTATACCACTTGTGCCACTTATATCACAGAATTCTCCCAGCGACTTGCCAAATGGCCTCATGATGCACGTTTTAGTTGTGCCCCCTAATTAAATTGCAATGTTTTGCAAATTGTATACAAATCCAAGCGTGTGAGTGCAGTTGTTCCTGCCTGATAAAGCGCTTATACATACATAAATTATGTGCAAGCTCTGTGGGTGTGGAAACAAAATCTAATAAAAGCAAATGAGTGCTAATGAATTGCAATGAAACGAATCGAATTAAAATACACGTGCAATAAATTTCGAAATATTCGCTTACACAAGCGAATGCAGTGACCGTATAAACAGTTACTCGTATACACTTATGTGCGTTTATTTGTATAACTAACTTGCATTTTAACTAGTTGCATCCGTAGCAACATGTTGCGCAATCATATCGCAACTTTGTTGAGAAACGTATTTTTGGTAAGGAACATACAGCAGTATGGGTAGTATTACTATTTCGTTCTTTGCGATCAAACAAGAGCTTAGATACTGTAAGGTTGCAATTCGGATAGATTAATGAATATAGAGGTGTAATATTGGAATAAAATATGAGGAATTATTGAGATTGTCGTGACAAATAACACATAGAAAATTTAACTAGAACACTGAAATAAAACGCACATGTAACTTTCTATATATAACAATATATATAACATAACAACTATATTGATTTTGCTAGGCATGTTTAGGGAAGCACTAAATAATGTAGGCGTCACAGTTTGATGAGCAATGATTATCATTTCCCACAGATTGGCGGGCTTAATACAAAAACTCAATTCTTTTGACATTCATAAATGACTATTGTATGAACAAAAAGTGGCTGCTTGGGCTGACCATTTTTTTTCAAACAAAAACAAAAAGTTAGATGGAAATTGCTGTGAGATTTTTTCTGGGCTTATTTAAAAAGCAAAGTACATCAGGAATACTCGGACCACTGATAAGCATAAAAAACCTCATGCCCTCCTTATGCGATGTTTTCAAAAGTAAAAGAAAATGCAACAAATAAATGTATTTTGCTAAGTTAGTTTTTGGTAAGACTGTCCTTAATTACTATGCCAAATATGAGCGCGTATTTCTAACCAAATTTCGTGTACGGAATCGTTGCGGATGTTGGAAAAGGCTTATGGTGATTCAAAAACATAAATCTACGAGTGATACAAACCCTTCAAAGACAGTCGAGAAGTCGTCGAAAACATGCAACAAGGTCGTCCAGCCTTCGACGTCTTCAAGTGTCTCGCGAGTCCATTCGAATGATTTTGGTAAATATGTTGGGCATAAGACACGTTCTTGCTCGTAGTTTTTTTGAAAAAGAGTACCGTAAACTGCCATCTTTTTACATGCTTGATCGTGCGAATTCGAGCCCACTTTCATGGTGAGCATTAAAACAGTAAAAACAGTCAGTCGATCGAAGAGATTTCGAGAGAAGAGAAAAAAATCCGCTGAAGGAGCTTAAGGTCAACCCAAAAATTGTCTATGAAAAATATTTAGAAATCTAGAAAAATCGTTGGCATAAGTGCATTAGATCTGGTGGATATTACTTTAAAGGCGACAAAATAAATATTGATGAATAATTAAATATTTAGCGTTTTATTTTCAACTTCCGTACACTTTTTTGTCACAAATATACCCGACCGCCTCTAAAGTGAACTGTCATAACTGCCAATATAGGACTTCTTCTTCTTTATAGGTATGCTCGCATTAGTTATAGCACCACAAATGCTTACTGTTTTAAAAGAAATAAAGAACTCAACCCATATCATTGCGCTGGGTACAAAACAGCCGGTAATGCACGAACTGTTGGTCGAAGTTAATTTGATTTTGCATTAGCATAATAAATTAAACTTAAATGAAATTAAATAGCAAACGATTTCGACGCCCAAATGCTGTGGCAATGATTTGTTGCACAATGTGGCATAGAGACAGTGTGCCGGCATAAATGTATCCAAATATATGGCATATCGCACTTAATACAATGTTGTTGTGCACTTGAAAAGCAATACTCACAAGCAATCGAACAGCATGAATTTGTACGATTTTTGCATATTTATTTATCATCTCTAGATATTGTAACAGTGCATACAGCATGTCCACTATTTGATCACATAGGATTCCAAATATATTATATTTTTTTCTTTATTTGCTAAAATAAGCTTTTGAATAAAAAATATAAGTTGACTGAGTAGGCTTATAAAATGCCAGTTTGCCAGCGAAATTACTGGAAATATCCCGTTAAATTTCAAAAAGTATTTATAAATGTAGAAAAAGACATGCGATCAATTAGTTGACTTTGTGAAGTTAAAAAGTGTTAGTTGCCGTAATAATCAGATAATTCAGGTGTTATTTAGTATATTCCATAAAAATGGAATAAATGTAATAAGTGAAGCTATCAGGAAGAAGTTGCGGCGGAGCAAACAAAATACATAAACCTTCTGGAAAAATATGGGCGGGATTGGATTTGGAGATAAGCTCGCAAACCATTGACTAGCTGTATTTTTCAACCAATGCTGAAGTTTGGAGGGGGGTAATGTAATGATAAGGGAATATATGAGGATTCAGGATCGGTGGTGCAAGAGTTACCGGACGAATAGATGCCAGCCCATACGTTCATATCCTTTAACGAGGTTTGCACAGAAGGCTAGAAGTGTGGGGAATGAAATGTAGGACGTAATCTTCCGGCAAGATAATGATCCGAAACAGACTTCTAGTGCAGCTAAAACTTGGCTTCGAAACAACGAATTAGAAGTATTAGACTGAACCCCTCAATGGTCAAATCTCTTCCCAATCAAAATTGCTTAGGTGGAGATCAAGCGTGTAATTATTGATACGCCAAATGAGTGTCAATAACGATGTATAACAGAAAGCTCATAATTCCTGAAGACATAAGCGGAGATTACTACTGGTCGACTTCATGAACAAAAGAATTGAGGCAGTAATCAAAGCAAAATGAAGTCATATTAAATATTAAGTAAAACAATTTTATTAAATTAAACAAGTGTTTGAAACAAAAAATGTGGCAATTTTAATTTACTACCGTTAACTGTTTTGTATATTAAATATTGTTGGATTGTCTTTGCAAGCATATTTCTTTTTCTGATACGCAGAAATGATCAAATCCTTGACATACTGTACTTATGAGGTCTGTTCAAAATAAGGTGAATTTTCAACTTTCGCGGGCTATGTACACTCGATAATCCATTTTTTTTGTCTTATAATTTTGTTTGTGAGAGGCATAAAAGTTAGACGCTTTGGTGTGTCCGGAAATTTTCTTCTGTCGAAAAAATTGACTCAAAGAATTTGCATTCAATTTTGTGTAAAAATAATATTAAGTGCTCGGAAAATCTTGAAATGTTGACAGTGGTATACGGTGGTTAAACTCTGAGTTTTTTTTATTTATTTATTTTTTTTTTTTGTTTTGTATTATTATTATTTACAATCTGTCGAGGACAATAAGCAAATTGTGTAATCTACATTAACTGAACCTAAGTTGCTGTACTCCAACGAGTACAGAACTAATGTACAGAAGTGCATATAAGATATACATATGTACGTATGTAACTCAATCTATTAAAATAATTTCTACTGAATCTTTTGATTTCATTTTTGACTAAAGCTAAACCTGTATCATTAATGATTGTTTTATTTGACACAAACCGGGGTGCATTTAAACTTGCTGTACCCCACAGCTGGATGCCGAAGACGTCCAAATAGGTTTAAGCATAGGTTTGTAAAGTAGGAATTTGTTTTCTGTACTTAGTTCTGATTTCTCCCCTAAAAGCCAGTACATTCTTCTAAGCTTCAGATTTAATTTTTTTCTCTTAGTTTGAATGTGCAATTTCCAGGTCAGTCTTCTGTCCAGATGCAATCCTAGGTACTTAAAATCGCTTTTAGATGGTATCTCAGAATTATTCAGAAAAATACTTGGACAATTACCTTTTCTCAAGGTGAAGGTGACGTGCACAGATTTTTCTGTGTTCACTGCAATATTCCACTTTTTGAGCCAAACATCAATGTGGCAGTTAGTACGTTATCTAACAAAGGCATATCACTGGTGTATATTGTATACAAAACTGGGCCTAACACGCTACCTTGTGGGATCCCTGCCTCAATTCTATAAATATTTGACCGAACTTTAACGTAGAAAAATCTATCATTCAGATAAGATTTAAG
Organism: Bactrocera correcta; assembly: GCA_027475135.1. Taxonomy (NCBI): domain Eukaryota; kingdom Metazoa; phylum Arthropoda; class Insecta; order Diptera; family Tephritidae; genus Bactrocera; species Bactrocera correcta. The sequence goes on along the minus strand of JAPZAG010003410.1, from coordinate 4,709 downwards.
AATAAAAAAAATGGAGCAGGTAATAGTTTTTTGAGTTTGTACGTGAGCCCTGTGCCAAACACGATCAAAATCCTGTTGAATATCGAGAAAAACAACAGAGCAGTACTGTTTAGATTCTAGTGCATTTCGAATAGTATTAACAATACGATGGCATTGCTCTGGTGTTCCGTGATTTTGACGAAAACCGAACTGGTGTTCGGGAATGATAGATCGTTTTTCTAGCTCAGGCAGTAGTCTTCCGAGAAGTATTTTTTCAAATACTTTGGAGAGCATTGGCAGTAAACTTATTGGCCTATACGACTTCATTTCACTTTCTGGCGTTTTTTTTTTTATCATAATAATTTCTGAGCACTTGTTGTAAACGAAGTACTGCGTTAAATAGAAGTGTTATATATTTAAGTGTTGTGTCTGGCAAGGATTTTAAGACTTTTGCATTAATTTGATCATAGCCAGGTGCTTTATTGTTGCTGAGTATCATTATTTGGTTAGCGATTTCGTGTGAATGGAAAGGTTCGATGGGCAAAACTATTTGACAGGGACTAACTAAGACCTGCTTCTGGAGAAAATAGTTCGAGCTGCAGAACTTAACAGAGAAGGTACCATCTTCTATAAGAGTGTACAACTGCTGGCGTATGCCGATGATATTGATATCATCGGCCTCAACACCCGCGCCGTTAGTTCTGCTTTCTCCAGACTGGACAAGGAAGCAAAAGAAATGGGTCTGGCAGTGAACGAGGGCAAGACGAAATATCTCCTGTCATCAAACAAACAGTCGTCGCACTCGCGACTTGGCTCTCACGTCACTGTTGACAGTCATAACTTTGAAGTTGTAGATAATTTCGTCTATCTTGGAACCAGCGTAAACACCACCAACAATGTCAGCCTAGAAATCCAACGCAGGATAACTCTTGCCAACAGGTGCTACTTCGGACTAAGTAGGCAATTGAGAAGCAAAGTCCTCTCTCGACAAACAAAAACCAAACTCTATAAGTCTCTCATAATTCCCGTCCTCCTATATGGTGCAGAGGCTTGGACGATGACAACAACCAATGAGTCGACGTAGCGAGTTTTCGAGAGAAAGGTTCTGCGAAAGATTTATGGTCCTTTGCGCGTTGGCCACGGCGAATATCGATGGAACGATGAGCTGTACGAGATATACGACGACATTGACATAGTTCAGCGAATTAAAAGACAGCGGCTACGCTGGCTAGGTCATGTTGTCCGGGTGGATGAAAACACTCCAGCTCTGAAAGTATTCGACGCAGTACCCGCCGCGGGAAGCAGAGGAAGAGGAAGACCTCCACTCCGTTGGAAGGACCAAGTAGAGAAGGACCTGGCCTCGCTTGGAATATCCAATTGGCGCCACGTAGCGAAGAGAAGAAATGACTGGCGCGCTGTTGTTGACTCGGCTATAATCGCGTAAGCGGTGTCTACGCCAGTAAAGAAGAAGAAGAACTAAGAATTCGTTTATTTCATCATTATCTGTTGCAGTACAAAGATTAGAAGGTTGGGAAATTTTCGATCAGCTTTTGAAAGGTCAGAGCAACACCATTCACCATTTAAGTTTTTGATCAGGGAATTTTTAAGGGTTGGGCGTTTAATATATTTGGTGGCTTTCCACAGCGAGAAATCATAATTTTTTGTGCCTAAAGATTTTAAGTAATTTTGTATACAATCGTTTTTAAATTCAAATAATCGTTGTTTAAGCTCTTTGGTTATTTTATTGAGGGCAGTTTTATCATTTCGATTTCTACTGATTTGCCACCTTTTTCTTATAATTCTTTTTGTTTGTAATAATTTTCTGATCTCTATTGTGAGTATAATGCTGCTATTTTGGTTTAGCTCCTGCCTACATTGAGGGGTTGACAAGATTGCTGCTTCGTGAATCGCTATATTAAAATTTTCAACAGCTTCATCCAGTTCTTCAAATGTTTTGAGACTAATATTTAGTTTCAAATTAGCGTTTTGTTCTAGCTCTTTTTGAAAAAGGTCGACATTTGTGGATTTGGAAAAAAATTCCTCTTCTTTTAGCATAGGAATGCATGAAATTATTGTAGTTTAATATTATAGGCGAATGATCAGAGCTGAGATCATTTGAGTCAAAGATTGCAAGGCAGTTCGTAGGAATACCATTAATTACAAAAAGTCAAGCAGATCTGGAATTTTGTTAATATCAGATGGCCAGTAAGTTGGATTACCAGTAGATAAGGTAACAAATTTTTTGGTTCGTATGCACTTGTAGAGTTCTTTGCCTTTTGGGTTCGCCAGCCTTGAACCCCACCAAGGATGTTTTGCGTTCAGTCACCTCCTGCAATAAACTTTGTTCCTAGAGTCTCAAAAAAGTTAATAAAAGTATGGCACTTGACTGCAAATCATGGAGGAAAGTAAAATGAAGAAATAACTATCTCACTGTCGTCATGTTTAACTTTGAGTCAAAAAAATATTTAAAAGTGGTAGAAGTTTTTTAAAAGAGGTCGATAAGATGCGAATGATGACGAACACCTGGGACGCCCCAACACATCAATCTGAAAATTTTGGCTCATGCCATACAATGTGTTCGGAAATTGTGGCCACTAAGGGCGTGGCAGCGAAGTGCTTTTCAAAATTACTAAATTTTAACCAAAATAAAAACCGTTGCATAAACATCGCTCAAAATTTGTTGATTGACGTCAACGGCGGTCCAGATCAGGGTCACGTCAAAAACAATCGCTAAGGGAGCTCAAGGACGTACTAATAAGTGCATAGAAAAAACCGTTCGTAGAGAGAAAAAGAAAATGATGAATAAATAAATATTTTAAAAAAGAAATTAAAATTCGCCCTACTTTGTAAACAGAACTCGTACGTATAATGTGATATTGCTCAAAGGATTTATTCATACGGCAGTTCTTTTAATCATAAGTACAAATGAAGGTTAAATAAAGGTTAAGAATGAAAGATTCATGCCTATTCATCAGTCCATTCGTTTGTGTATTTGAAACTTTGGTTTTGTTGCGCATCTTTTCATGGAGGCACCGTACGTTGTTAATAGATAACCCCAGTAGATTAATCAACAAATTAAAAGGTGACACAACTGTAAAAGAAACTGATCTAAGAAGAACACCGATGGCACATAAAATGAGAGACCAATTTAGTTGCGGTAGAAGCTTAAAAAATATTTACTACAAGGACTTGATAATGAACGGTCATTTTGCATAGTTGTCCATATAACCACTTGATTCCGATCGTACAGTTTGTGGTTGGTATAAAGAGTAGCTTCTTTGAGAGAAAAGAATGTGTACGAAATTTCTGATCGATATTTCAAAAACTGAGGGACTAGTTCCCGTATATATAAACGGGCGTGGCTAAATCAACTTAGCTCATCATACTGATCTCCGACGATTTCTTCTGGGTATTGTGAATTTCGTGGCAAACTCAATATACTCTGCTTAGGGTATAAATACATAATTAATAGTTCGAATGTATGGTAATAGATATTGAGGTAGAAGTCAAAGTACAAGGTTGTAGTTGTTATTAGTAACTTTAAGTATAATAATGAGAAATACGCGCACATTTGATCCGAACCATCAATTTATTTGAAATAATCTTTTACACCCTATATTGGCTTTTGAAAGGCTATAATATCACGGAACTGCGTATATTTCTCATAGGCTTCGTTCGTTAGGTAAATTCTAATATACAAAGCAAACATTCAGAAAGATAACACATACAGATGCGTGCAATTAATTAACAACGACTTGTCCCTATAAATTAAATGACGATTTGTGTAAAATGTCTAAGGGTAAAAATATAATTTTATTTTGAATCATTTTCTACGAAAGTATGGTCCGATTTAGATGACATTTTTTTTTTGAAAAAATCTCTTTATTTCGAAATAGTTGAGGACTTTTATGCAATAGTGAGTAAAATGGTCGTGCATATAATTAGCAATGCTGGTTGAGTTCTTAAGGGGATATACTACTCTAAAATTTAGAAAAATTCGATTTTTTTTCATATATTTAAAGTTAAGACTTTCAAAAATATGACCTTGGAAGGATTTTTTAAAATTCGACTTTTTTTCGGAGATACAGCCGATTTTGTGAGGTGGCGTCCGTGTTCACTAGAATTGTCTCCTAAACTTTAAACGCGTTTTTCTCGAAACTACTTTTTTCCACACGGTACCAGCATTACCTCAAGTTGTATACAAGCGATTTACTTGAAATTTTGTGTGAACCTTCTTTATATCCTTTATCGTTCCTACCAGCATCGTGTCAAAATTTTTGCTTTTAATATTTTAAAAAATTCAGGCATTTCAAAACAAAAACGTAAAAAATTATTTTTATTTTCAAGCAGTCGCCAGTTTTCAAAAAAAATTTTTTTTTAGCATCCTTACTGATTAAGAATTTCTTTTAACTTTTTTTCATACCACCAGGAGAGTCAGGATCAATGTCACCAGGATGCGCCATTTTTTTACACCATTATTTTAATTTTTAATATTTTTTTTAAATTTTTTTCTGTATTCTTAAGATATCAATAAAAACATCATAAAAAAATGGATAGTAAAAATATTTTTGTTTTTTTTTTTTAAAAAAATTTAAAAAAATACCCAAAATTTGATTTTTAGGGTAGAATACCCCCTTATGATTTCTTAGAAATTAGTTCTGTTCAGGTAACTAAATCTTTATCATATCATATTTTTATTGAAATACGCTACTATTAAGAAATTAAATAAT
>JAPZAG010003409.1:0-10777 GCA_027475135.1 Bactrocera correcta | reverse complement strand
TAAATTTTAGCTGATGTGGCCTGGAACCGCATAATCATCGGTTTGCTAGATGAGGGAGATCCCGAAGGAAATAGCAGCTGCGCTAATAAACGTGGCGGTAGAAGTGCTACTAAGCCATCCGGGTCCGACACCGTCATATACAGATGTCGGCTGGTACCAGGGCCAGATTAAAATTATTGCTTGCGACGACGAGAGATCGGTAGCTATAGCGGTAGACGAAGAGATCCCGGTTACACCATCGCAGCCCGGGGGTGTGGAAATTCTAGAATGAAAATTCGATGACGGTGGAATTTCAATAAGGCACTCGAAGACCTCATAGTAGAATCTGGCATGGATACAGAAAAGGCCACAATGCAGATTTTCTTACTGCTTACAAAGAAATCCATTTAAGCACTGGCGAAAAGGGGGGACGACGATGCTGCAGACCACTTTACATCAGAAAACGAGATGGGCGCTCTTCGGAGTCTGCAGAGAGACCCACAAAAGTTTATACTTGGGGGATTTTCACGAAGTCGCAGATAAAACAATTGTCAATGCGTCTTCTACAAATTAATCTCAATCACAGCAAACTAGGGGGCGTATTTGGGAACTTAGGACACCGAACTACAAAGTATATATGCCTAACTGCGAATTTAAGGTTAGGGATTTTATAATAGCAAAGGAAAGCCTTACCGTTTTTATGTTACATCGATATAGCGACCAAGACCTGTAAGCTGTGAGACGGGCGCATATAGATACCCGTTGGTGTCTAGCTATATGCCATACAATGAAGAGCACAACTCTAACAAAAGAGTTGGTATGATTACGCAATATAAGACAGAACAGATATCAATGATAGAGGTGAGTATCTCTTTAATTATTTACGAGGCACTAGGATTCTGTTGTGCAATAGAGGTAGCATCACAACGTTAATCATAAGAAACCGACAAGAAGTATTAGATATCACACTTGTGTCTGAAGGACTGGTAAATAAAGTGAACCTTTGAGAGGTCTTGAGGAACACTCCTTTTCGGATCACCGATACATTGAATAGATAATTGAAGAAAGTGTGGACGGAGTCAACAATTTCAGGAATCATAGGAAAACGAACGTAGTAAGGAACAATTTTGCCCTCATGTTGGTCTCCGGAACTTAAAACTTATAGCAGAAAGCAGGTTAATTTAAGTAAATTATCCGAGAAAGATTCGGATAAATATTATAACTCCCTAAGGTCATATAAAAAAGTGGTTAGAAAAGAAAACAAGAAAGACTTTGAAAATCTTTACGGTGGAAGCGACTCGACTTAGGAAAGTAATGGCACGAGTTGTTAATACATATAGACTTTCAAAGTTATTTATTTATTTATTATCTGTAAAATAATAATACAGTTATTATTATACATTACACATAAGAAGCACTAGCTACTGAGGCTTTCAGCTCACGGCTTAATTATAAAAGAATTAAATAATAAAGATGGAACCTTCCATGTAGAAAATATTTACAAGCAATATGTTTTTATGGACTAAAAATTATATGTTATAAATAAATTTAAAAAGGAAGGATAACTTAAATATAATTCTTTAACTTTGTATGAGATAGGAATTCAGACATTTTAGTGATCTTTACAATAGATGTTATTTTAAATAAATCAAGTGCTTTATTATTCTGAAATATACTGGTCCTTGCTGAATTGAAGAAGAGGCATTCTTCCAGTAGATGTGTTATGGTTAAAGACGACGAATTACAATATGGGCAGGATGAAATACGGCTTCCACTTAATAAATGGGAATGCGTTAATGACGTATGACCAAGACGAAGGCGAACGAAGGCTTTTATATCTTGGCAACGGATGGCGACAGATGGCGTAGTGGTATTGCACATTCTTCCAAGCATTAGCTTTTATGGCTTTTTGGTTAGAAGCGATTAAATGGTTTATATCTGTTTTTTCGATGTAGTCGAAAACAATCAATGGCTGTTATGCCGTTTTGGCGTTTTGATCGGCCCATTCATTTCCGCTAATACCGGCTTGTCCAGGGATCCACATAATTTTTATGTTTGTGTACCCAATTAGTATGTTTCTTATTTGCCCAATGCGGTAGGATTTGTTGGACGCATTTAGGAGAGCTGAGATGTAGATTTGCATCAGTACATATTAATGTTTTTAAGTTAGAGTTTTGTACTAGGGATAGCGCTTTATAGATGGCTGCTGCCTCTGCGGTGTATACTGAGCTGTAATTGGGCAGGTGTCCAGCTTTTAAGGTATTTCCAACGTTATCAACAATAGCCAAAGACGGTAGAAGTCGGCTTTCGAAGCGTCAGTAAAAATGATTTTCCCAAATCTACGTAGTGCTGCATAATTAGCTCTTTGAACAAACTTTGATATACCCTGGAATTGGTGTTCTTTTTATGATGTTTTTGAAGATGTAGATCGAACGTCCTTTGCGAGTTACCGTTGAGGAATCACAAAAAAGAAATGGTCCAGTACAAAGCACGAACTGTCAAGAGTGTGGACACACAAATCATATTGCACCCTATGCTGTGTTTGCGTGGTGTGTGGTGATTTACATCCCACATCAAAGTGTACCCTTAAGAAAAAGGATTTAAAAAAAGATGTAGTAATTGTGGGAAAATCGCAGTGCAGGCTATAGGGGCTACCCTGTATATAAAGACTTAAAAACGAAATTGTCTGTCGGAATTAAAGCACGTCGTAATCAAATGATAAATATTCCTCCTAGCGAAATATTGAAATCCCTGCCATGTACTGTTAAAAATAATGCTACACAAGAGAGCTATGCAAATGTGGTGAAAGGAACACTGCACAAATCCAATTGCCCCAAAACACACCAAATGGAAGCGTTGAAACTATGATTTTCAACCTTACCCAATGTATGACACAATTTATGTCTGCAATCCAAAATTTGATTCAAGAGATTATCAAATCACAAAACCAAATGTTGCAAACTTTTTCAAGTAAAAAATTAGTATATTGAACATTTATAAATGGAACGCTAACAGTGTTAACCAACACAAATTGGAGATTATTAGATTTCTTGTTGAAAATAATGTAGAAGTTATGCTTTTGTCATAAACTCATCTTACGAATAAAAACAATTTCTTTTACCAGGATTTTGAACATATGTTACAAATCACTCGCATGGAAAGGCACAAGGTGGAACAGCAGTGTTGGTTAGGTACTGCCCACCTCGGTTTAAAATTTTAGACAACCAATTTAAAAAGTTTTTTTAAACGCTAGGTTAAAGATTTCTAGCAGGTGGAGATTAAAATGCAAAACATATGTATTTTACTCACAACTAATTAATCCGAAAGGACGACAGCTGTATAATATAAATATTATATAAATAGTCACAATACATACGAATATTGGCCTAGTGATCGTAACCAAATACCAGATTTAATTGATTTTGCTGTAATCAAAAATATAGATAAATCGGTGATACATGTACCGACTACCCTTTTGATCACTCTCCTGTACTAAAAAGTTATGTGAACAACCCATATTCGTTAATCCAAAAGTGGGTTTAACTTCTTATAAAACGAATTGGCTAAAATATAAAAAGTACGTGAGTAGCCACATTAATATTGAGTACAAAATAAATACAGGAAAAGATATTGACGAAAACATAAGAGAAGTCAATGATATAATAACCAGCGCAGCTGTCTTACAACATCAAACAAAAACTATGAGCCACTTGGTCGCTGAAAAATCACTAACAAAACTCCATGAAGCCACCAACTAACTCCAACATGCCTATACAAGACTTGGGTAGAAATTGGGCTCGAAGTGACAAGGACAAATTTTACAAATCACCCAGAAAAGGTATTTCAACCAAATTTGCCAAAGAACAACTTTAAGCTGTCAATATTATCCAACACAGCTAAAGAGTCGCTCGAGTTTTTTAAGACTTCACCTTCTGAAATTATTGGAATCATAAAAGAACTTAATCCAAAAAAGTCGCCGTACAATATTACCCCAAAAATGCTTATTCAGTTACCAATTATTGCTGTAGAGGTGCTCTCTTTGCTCTTCAATGCAATTTTTAGTTTCGGATACTATCCAATTTCATGGAAAAAGTCACATATTATCTTGATAGATAAAGCTGGGAAAGACTTAACACAGCCGTCTTCATACAGACCAATCAGTCTTCTACCTTGTCTTTCTAAAATATTTAAAATAGTGTTGCTATCAAAGATGTCTCCTTTCCTCCACGAAAAAAATATAATACCAACACACCAATTCGGATTTCGTGCGAAACATGGCACAATAGCAAAAAAATTTAATTACTAACGAAATAAGGAAACCGTTTGAGCACAGGGAGTACTGTTTAGCAATATTTAAAGATGTAGCTCAGGCGTTTGATAAGGTGTGGCATAAAGTCCTTTTATATAAGATTAAAAAATTCTACCTTTAGAATTGTATAAAAATTGGAGTCTTATTTAAATAATAGACAATTTATGGTGAAAGTAGGAGATTTCATATCTGATGAAAGACAGATAAGGGCTGGTGTACTATAGGGCAGTGTTTTAGGCCACACTCTATAAATCATATATATTGCGGATCTTCTAACATCTAACAATATATTAACTTCAAATTTTGCGGAGGACGCAGCTATAGTGAGCGATAACAATTGCCACATTTTAGCACAAAGAATATTAGCGGGGCATTTAAGTTCTGTCGAAGAATGGCTACGAATTGGCGTATATATGTGATTGAACAGAAGTGTAAGCATATTACATTTTCGCTAAGACCAAAGATGTGACCGGCAGAAAAAATAAACAATATTTTAGTACCCCAGGTGAACGAAGTAAAATATCTTTCTATTCACCTAGATAGAAGGCTCACGTGGAGAAAACACATCTCTAGTAAAATAACATCTATGAAGATTAGAGCTGCAAATTTAAATTGGCTCTTAAATAAAAGCTATAAATTTAGCCTGCATACTAAAGAGCAACGTATCACCAAAACTGCTCAATCACTTGCTTGAGACTGTCTAGTTTTTAAATAAATTTAAGATTTTATAATTTATATATACTGAAAAAAAAATTAGCTAAATCATACATATGTATGTACATTATGGATGAATACTACCCTGCCAGTCATGGCTAACAGTAACACCAACGCACATGTTCGAGTTATCTCGATTCTTAATTTATTTGAATTGTCAATAACTAAGGCTGGAGTTCGCTAATCTTCTATTTGCCCTTATTAATCCCATAGTGTCAAAGAATGGATTTAAGACGAGAAGAGAGCTTCCCTTTACTCTAAACTGAAATAGCGAGTTTGGGTGTATGTGATGAGACTAACTTTGGCATATTGCAAGTTAGAACCCATTAGTTGTACGCAAGGATCATTTGTTATTCCTTTCATTTTTTGTTTTTTTGGGTGAATTTGTGCAGAAAAGCGAATACTCTTAGTGCTCTAGGAAATGATAAAAATCGGTGGAGAATATCGTGATCTTCTGAAGTGATATGGAAATTTTCAATTTTCCGACTTTCCTGTGATTCTGTTAGCCATGTGGGACCGTTCTGACAGAGTGTAGTGCTGGTGAGGCGCAGTGGCTTGCAACCTCTTGTCCCAAGACCCGCTGGGTCATCTGCACTTGCAACATGTTGTCATTTTGCGGGGCCATCAAGTCTAAGATTTGAGACATTCGGTTAGATATATAGGTCTTCCGGTATAGGGTAGTTTTTCTAACCATGCTAAAACAATTGTTTAGTCTAACCAAAAATACATTTTATGATCGATTAATTTGAGATAGGTCAGAACTATTGAAATTAATATTGCTAGCTAATTCAGTTCAAGCCGTGGCAAACTGAGTGTCTTCAAAGGTGCAACTTTGGCTTTGGCCCCCAAGAGGTGGGAAGATATTTTGTTATCGTACTGAGTGCGTACGTATGTAGATTGTTGCGCAATAAACGTTTTTAGAGGCATCACAGAAACCGTGTAATTCTGCGTTAGTGTTCGGAGTGAAATTTACCCACCGGTGGATTCGAATTTCTGATATAATATGTAAGTTGTTGGCAAAATTGAATTAATTTTGTAAAACGTGCAGGTTTTACCTGTTCACCCATTCAGTGCCATCATGCCACAATTCTTGAATGAGAATTTTAGCTTGAATCATTATTGACGAAAGTCATAATGCGGGTTAGAAAAGTTTTGTCGTAATCTCGGATATTGCAAATATTGACCCAATTGTATATGAGAATTGATCTTTTATCGCATTCCATTGAATCCCTAGAGTTCTGGCTTTACTAGACTTTTCAAATTTAAGGAAGTCTGTATCTAATGGAAGACTTATTAGATACAGACTTTATATATTTTCTACTATTTCAGGGTGATTTGATGAAATTTTTCTTTAAGGGGAAATCTGCTGAATTTAATGCTTCGATCACTTGCGATAGTGATTCGCACGCTAATGCGATACTGTATCTACCTGTCGTCCACGTATGTTTGTATTTGCAACGCAGAAGATGCTAAAGGCAAATTGTTTCATTTGTTTTTGCCACTTCATGTAATGTTTTAATGACCAAATGGGGTGCGCAATTGATGCCAAAGATTACTGTTTTAAGTTTGTAATCGCTAATTGGACTATTGTTTGATTTGCGGAAAACTATCCCTTTGGGAAATCTTGGTCATCTTCATGTACTACAAGTAGGATTTACCTGTAAATTTTTTCTACACTTCAATTGAAAACGTATTTAAACATCCGCCAATTTAAAATTTAGCAACATGAAATCAGGTTGTAATGTTGGCCCTGTGTATAGTACATAATTAAGTGATTTGCCTGAGCTCGTACTCTTTGAGGCATTGAAAACCACTCGAACTTTTTTTATCAGACTTTTTTACCCCATGATGTGGAAGATAAAAAGATAAATATCCATCTTTAGATAATATTTAAATGGTACAGTTTCCTCCATATGATTGAGGTTAAGATATTTGTCCATGAAGTTATCATATGCTGATTTAAGCTCACTTTTCTTTATCAGGCTTAGAAATTGCTAGTTGATTATTTAAATACTCGTTTGAGATATTTACCACTTGTATGGTGAAAGAATTGATTTAGTCAGGCACTTTGCCACTTAAAACCACCCAAAAATTGTATTTTGAACTAACAATTTATATACATATATATACCTTCAACAATTACTTGAGGTATTAACTCGTTGCCTAATAATATGTCGCTTTGTGATGGGGTATGACAATTGGGATTTTTGATATGTGAGCATTTCCAGTGTATTTTATTTACTTCATAGCTTGGAAGCAAATTTGTAAGTGGCGTTAGAACGATGGCTTGTGTATCTATTTTTATATATGCCCATTGATCATAATATCCTTTAAAAAATTTTAGTATCACAAGCTGGTATTTTTACATATTGTATATGCCTTTATCTAGGTTTACTTTTGGTGTTGTAACTACTCGGGGAAGGGCAGTAGTGGCTCTACTTGGCCTTACTCTACTTTTTTGTTCAGTTATCAATCCCTTTATTAATTCATGATGATCGCGGAAGCTTTTGCGTTTTCTGGGAGTTCAGCGTCTAAATTAAACTTTATCTACGGTCCAGAAGGTGTGCCCATAGATTATTAACACTTTCTAGTTTTATATTCAAAATTGATCCCGTGATGTCAGTAATAGGGGAAGCTTGAAATCTTGTGCAATACCTTATATGTAAAACTATCACTTTCAGTGATGAATCTCGATATTGTATGACCTTTTGATCTTTTTTGTTTTATACTCTGCTTTGAACGTATTTGTAATTGTTTGATGAGAGCGCGAGAGAATTGTAATAGATCCTTGCCAACCACGGCTACCCGTTTGTGACAAATATTCCAATCCAACTACACATTTTTTCCTATACACTAACATCAACGTATATTTTCGGGTTATTTTTTGTTTACCTAAATGCGATGAAAAAAAGTTCGTTTCATTTCTTGGTTTATTTGAATAAGTGCGAAGGAGAAAACATAATTGTCAATAGTGACAATAGAAAATCCCTAAAAGGGTAATAAAAAAACGATTGAAAGATGCATGTCGTTCGTGATCGTACCATCGTAAAGTAGGCTCGTACAACAAGAAGGTAAGTAAATAAATTTTATCTGATTTTTTATTAATATTTTGAAAGTAATTACTTCATTCATATTTTTATAGCATTGGAAATCAGAACTGAATTGGCAGTAGCAGCAGCAGCTATGTATATCATCAGAAGCGTCAAACATCAATTGTTAAGTAAGTACAGGGTAGGCCATTTAAAGTTGACCCATTTGTTTGTTTGCCAAAATTAAAGGCGTCGCGGATAATCAGCTGGGTTTAGTTTTTGTGCCATTTGATTTTTATATGAAACATCTTCAAATCTTTATGAATTATGCGTCGGAGAGTGGTGCGAGAGATGTCTAATTCCTGAGAGCGGCGATAACTCATGTCGATGGAGTCTCCTCAATACTGGCTCGTACAGCTTCGATATTTTCATCAGAACGTCTTGTGCGTTGTCTGGATGCATGACTGGCATTACTGAGATTACCGGTGTTCACAAATTTTGCGTATAAAGACTTAATTGTGTTCTTAACTGGAGCACTTTTCACTTTATTTTTTTTGCGAAACGCACGTTGAGTTAACACAATTGAAAAGTTATTTTGAATATAAAGCTGAACAATTTCAGCGCGTTCTTTTGGAGTGTACTGTTCCATGGTATAAATTGTCTTCGAATGACGCTTCTAACGCGGTATGACATTAGCCGATTTGTCAGCGCTGTTAAAAGTTACAGCGTTGCCAGATGGGTCATGTATGTGAAAAAGTGTGTGTACTTGTAAATTGGACTCGCAGTCCAAGATAATACGCAAAAATAAATACATACGTATGTACATATGTATTTTATGCGCTTAAGGCGGCCTGCGCAATCTCATATAATATGTGAAAACTAATGTTTGTTTTATATTTTAAATGATCAAATAATATTTATCTTTTCTTTCGGATGTTATTATTATTTTTATTTAATTATTATTTCTTTTTAGATTTTATCACTATATTTAATTAATCTTTGCTTGCAGAGTAAATTCTATTTGTATTTAATATATATTATTTTTTTAGATAATATTCATCTTTTCTTTCAGATATTATTATCATTTTATACAATTAATCTTTCTTTTTCTTTTAGATATTACAAATTCAATGTAATTATTATTTATTTTCAGGTTTTATTACCTTTACTTTATTTTCAGGTATTTGTCTTTTACAATCTTTTTCGACTCTTTTATTTTCAGCTATTAATAATTATTTTCTTTAATTAATCTTTTTTCAGATGAAATTTTTTTTTAAATTAAATATATTTTTATTTATGAAATGTTAGCAATATATTAATTATAATTTATGTAAATATTTATTAAAAGTAATAAAATTAATAATTTAAAATTTAAAAATTTTTCTTTGAACTTTTAATAAATTTTTAAAGTAAGAATTAAAAAATGCAACCCTGCATCAGCTGTTTAAAATACAACTCTGCATCAGCTGTTTAAAATGCAACCCTGCATCAGCCGTCGATTGGGGATATTAGAGCAGAACAGATATACTTTTTTATATGACACTGCTGAATGAGCGCAACAGAGATGTATGATCACATGTATACGTACGTGTGAGGGGAAAATACGGTAAAATATTCGTTCGGCCTAAGACACACTCCATATGTTTACCCCCACGTTTACCACCATGCTACCCACTGATTATCTGGTTTTTTATCCGCTCATGGTTGGCAGGGATATTTATTATGTATGTTTATATATGTTTGTATGTATATTTTTTAATTATATATTTTTATGTATATTGTTGTTTAATGTATATGGGAAGAGAGAGCGTGTAAGGGAAATGAGAAGATCAATAATTATCTTTCATGTAGCGCGAGAGATATGATAATATCTATGTATTATTTGAACATACATAAATCTCTTTTAGCAGTTTATTATTTCTATTTCTTTTGCTTAGTATTATTAACAATCCTTTTTTTGCTTTACTAGCTTAATTTTGCTTAATTAGCAGATGTGAAAAACGAAATTATTTTATAAAAGTAAAGCAGAGAACGTATATTTTATCAGGAGCTTATGCAGGTTTACATGCAAGAATTCATGAAATTAGGGATCTTGCAGAACATGCTCCTTGCTGCTCATTCTATGAATTTAGTTAGAGTTCACGCAGTTGAATGCACGTCAGAAGCTGTTTCTTTCTTTAATACTGTACAAACTTTATGTAGCTTCCTTACTGCATCGACGCACCGCTAGGAAGTTTTACAATTTCATACTCGAAAAAGAATTGCGTTACAATCTTTATCTGCAACCAGTTGGTCAGCTCGTTATGAAGCTGTTTATGTACTTAACCAACCTTTCGACGAAATAATCGAGACTTTGATTATTATTGAAGAAAATATGGAAGAAAATGCAATTACAAGCCAAGAAGCTAAAGGCTTACGAATTCAATTGGAGCGACTTGGAACAGCATTTATGCAGATACTTTGGCTTTTTACTCTCACAATTCCATGCCGTTAGTCAAAGATTGCAGTAAGTTGATTGTAGCATTGCTGACGTGATCGACGATTATCGTGACAGTTTCTAGAAAAAGAAAATTTCATGCTGATAAATCACGGGATGGAGATGTATGTACAACTGTCAGGTCGAGACCACTTTAGAGTCAACACTTTTAATGTCATTCCTGACAATCTAGATTCTGAATTGCAAAAAAGATGTGTTGCATATGAAAAGATTCATGAAAAGTTCTCAGTTATTATGGAATTTGGCAAT
>JAPZAG010003408.1:0-10802 GCA_027475135.1 Bactrocera correcta | reverse complement strand
AAAACATTAAATTTTAAAAAAAAAAAAAGGCGTCGCGTTGAAGTGTGTGAAACGATGCTTTCCGACTACCAGGGTGTCATGAAATGCATTATAACTGGCGGTGAGACTTGGATCCATGCTTACGTCCCCGAAACAACCGATCAATCGAGCGAATATCGTGCCAAAAGAGAGCCGAGACCAAAAAAATCGCGCCAAGTCGCTCAAAAATTAAGGTCATGTTGACTGTTTTCTTCGATTATCGTGGTGTTGTGCATTATGAACCCCTTTCCAATCGGTCAAACAGTCAACAAGGAATATTATTTGAACGTTATGCGTCGTTTGCGTAACGCTATCCGCCTAAAAAGGCCAGAATTGTGGAAATACAATTCTTGGTTTTTACACCACGATAATGCACCATCCCATACTGCCCTCGTAATTCGTGATCATTTCGCCAAAAACTCAACCCATATCGTTCCGCAACCACCGTATTCACCTGATCTGGCGCCGTGCGACTTCTGGCTGTTCACCAAGCTCAAAGGACTCCGGGGACACCGTTTTTATACGATAGAGGAGATTCAAGCCGCAGCGAAGACGGAACTGAAGGCCATCCCGGAAAGTGACTACAACCAGTGTTTCGAAGATTGGAAAATCCGTTGGCATAAGTGCATTGCATCGGGAGGGGATTACTTTGAAGGGGATGAAATTAATTTGGAAGAATAAATAAAGAATTTTCAAAATAAATACAATGTCACCTTATTTTTTGGGCACCGTATGTATGTACATATTCACTTATTGAAACCATTACACGTGTACAACGTATGTTTCACATGTTCATTTGTGTACGAATACTTACATAGGAGTATGCAAAATATTTGCTCATTACAAGGTGTGAAAGCCACGCCCAACTAAAACTATTGAATTTCGTGTAAGAACTTTACGAAATAAAGTTGGTTCTACTGACTTAAATTCGATTTTTTTAAGACTACTCTAAACGATAAATGCCTTATGTTGAATGTTGCATATGAAATCTTTATTTTGTGCTACTTCTCTTGAGTCGAATTTTTCACCAACAAACTATGGCCAGTTAATAGAGAGAAACGGGTAGTGCCAGGTCGGGAATAAGGTAGATGCATAAGAACCGTAGATGCATAAGAACCGCTCAAACAAGTTCAGGTAGCATCTGGCCATTCACTGTCGGTGTGTGTGATCTGCCGTTGGCCTGGTGGATCACAATTCCTCTTCTATTGAACAAAGCTGGTTGTTTTTGGGCGATTGGTTCCTTCCGAGGATATAAACAGTTTCAGGGTGTGGTCTAAGTTTCCTATAATTAGTAATATGGCACAAAAATTTTATTAGTGACGATGGTATTGATCAACAAGTCTTCTTAATTGTTAAAATAAATATAAAAAAGATGCAGAGTTCCGCAAACCTAGAAAAGATACATATACTCTGATTTATTCCACCACTCTAGTGAGAGCTTATATTATTTTCATTAAATCTATTCAGTTGTTTCTATGAGAAACTGGAACGAATTCATAAATTTTGCAGTTGGCCGTATTCTTCAGAAGACACTTGTATAATTTCATAGAAGTCGAATAATTGGTTCGGGAGATTTATTACATATTTAAATGACGCACGTTTTGATATTTTGCAAAAATAGGTATAAAAAAGATTTTCGTGTGATAGCAGAACAAAAAATTGGTGAATTCAAATAGTTGATTGATAAACAACAGACTTTTCTTCAGGTGAGTTAAGCATTCGTAATATTTTTTGTTCAATACCTGACTTTTCAAAGTTTCAAATGAAAAGAGATAAAAAATCCACAAAATTATTTTTATGTTTTTAATCTGGCCCACCTTTTCGTGTTCTCAGACTGCAAAAGAATGTTCGCTGGATAACAAAATTCATCCGCCAAGAATGGTATTTAAAAATTGCAAGAACCCTATAATCGGGGTATTGTGTATAAATATTTCCATAACGTGACATGCTAAGCTTAAACACTATCAATAAATCTTACCTTTAAATCATGCTTTAAGTAAGATCTCTTGTCATTGGAACTTTTTCTGTGTAGTGGGCCCTTTAAATCAGCGCTGAATCCTGTTTTCGGATCCTGATCTCCATCCAACACTTCAACCAGGTACTTAATGTAAAGTATAGCTAATTTTAGCGTTTTAATCTGAAAATAAAAATAAATATATTAACACGATTAATTTAAATTAATAGATTTTAAGGAGTATATATGATCAACAAAACTCAATCATACTATATGAAGTTTGCCACAAAAAGTTTGTAATATTCAGAAGCGAACATCGGGGGCCCTCTAATGTATACCTATATATATGTAAATGACCAGACTGATTAGCTGAGTCGACTTAGTTACATCCATCTGTCTGTCCGAATACCTATGCATATGCGAACTAGTAGCTCAGTTTTTGAGATATCGATTTGTAATTATGCATACCACTTTTTCCTCTCAAGAACCTGTTCTTTTATCAAAACTACCGTTATCGGTCCATTATTGCACATACAGTGGTGCTCCAGTATAACGAACGCCGATATAACGAATGTTCAATATAACGAACGCTGTTTTTCAATACATTGATGACTCTATATAACGAAAGCTGGAAATTGGATGAACTCGATATTACGAATGTATGGCGTTTGTATTTGGTTTTGGTTGTATTAAAACAAAAACAATGCAGGTAGTTAAATACCCGTTAGTTCTTGTTAACGGGAACAATGAAATTAAAGCCTCTTGTAATAGGAAAATTAAAAAACCCCCATTCCTTTAAAAACAAAACACTTGCCGTGGACTATGCACACTCAAAATCCGCGTGGATGAATATCGAATTTTTTTAAAACTGGGTTTTTAGTAAATTCGTGCTTCAGGTTTGTAAATTACAACAATTTTCAATACTCCTTAATAATACTTTTAATTATAGGTTGAAGATTTTCTTGAAAGTCGAAATCTACCAAAGCGAGCAATATTACTCCTGGATAACGCTCCTAGTCATCCACCAGAAGAAGATTTGGTGACTCCAGATGGAAAAATATAGACAGTGTTTATGCCACCGAATGTAACGGCTCTAATTCAACCGATGGACCAGAACGCGATTCGCCTCACCAAATTATTTTACCGAAATTCTTTGAGGACAATATACCTCTAGCAAATTTGCGATTCAGAGAAGACCTTTCTGTTATGAGGAGCACACTTTCTCTTATCCATACAATGTTTCCCCAGGTACGGTTTAACTTATGCATTTGTAGAAATAATTTAAATTAATATTCAAACAAATATTCAAATAATTCACAGATGATTTGGAAGCATGGAACAGTGTAGACAATGTACTTGTAAAAGAGAACCCGAGTGCTGAAAATGAACTAGCTATAGAAATTTCGGAAGAGGAGGAAGGTGATGCCGCTGCAGTTGTAGCTGTGCCACCAATAAAGCATATTTATGCCCTCGACTGCTTTGAGAAGTATATCAAATGGTCTGAAGAAAACAACGTGGAACAGGAAAAAGTATTTTTATTGAAAAGCCTACATCAAAAGGCAAAGGATCTCAAAATTTCTCGCTCTCAAAAGCAAATGAGCATAACAAATTTCTTTTCAGTTGAATAATGCTCATATTTTTGTTATAAATTCAACTTTTATTAATTTTATTGCATGCATTTTCCATTGTATATGTATTTATTTCAACCAATGCTTATGAAATCATGAATAAATAGTTATTTTTAAACATATATGTACCAATATTAATTTAGTTTTCGTTTCCGATATAACGAATATTTCAGTTTAACGAACGGTCCCAACATTATATCATTCGTTATATTGGAGTACCACTGTATGTATGTATGCAGCTGTCATACAAACCGATCGATGAAAATCAAGTTCCTGTGTGATACACTTTTTTATTTGATGAGATATTTTCACGATTGACAAGGATTATTGTTCAAGGAAACACTAAAACTACTGAAAATATTTTATAGATTGGATCACTAAAACATTTAAATACCATACGAACTGATAGATCAAAATCTAGTTTTTGTATGAAAAACTTTTTGTTTGACAAGTTATCTTCCTGAAATTTAGCTCAGATTATTGTCCTAGACAACGCTACCATCTACGAATACATTGTTTAGATTGGAAAACTAAAACATGTAGCTACCATACAAACTTCCTTATACTCGTACCATGTTCAGACCGACACTTTATCACACGATTCGGCTGTTGAGTGGTTTATCCCACTAATCTTAAAAATGTATCAAGATTTCGTCATACATAAATAACAGTTCCAAATCACTTCATTGAAATGATTTGAAACTGATCCACGCTAAATCTCTTTGTGCGACTCTGATTTTGCGCAATCTACTTGTCAGCACTGGAAATCTGTTCCATTATCACAGCTGATTTAGACACTACAAAGGAAAAAAATGTAAACAAACAAATTTTTTTTAAAGCAATGGATCTAATTTCACCTGGAAATCGACTTGACAAATGAAAAAATGCATTCATTATTTCTATTATATGGAAAATATTTGAAAAAGACGGCTTTTATTTCAAAATACTATATGACAATCTTTTCTTTTGATAAATATTAAGCGATGTGACTTCATGAATTACAATAACAGCTGTTTTTGATCTTTCTAACAGCAGTGAGCACACTTTTGGGTTATGAAATGATTAAATGTAATCTTATCTTTTAAATTTTCGGTCTGAACATGGTATTATCAAAATCGTGAAAATATATATTTTGATACCCTGTGCTATGAGAAACGCCCCTGTGTAAGTTATTATAGCTTCGGTGCGCCCGAAGTAAACTTTTTAAGGCAAAACAGCCCGGCTGGTATGCAAAACTAAATATCCAAAATGGCGAATTTAATGATAGGTACGAACTGGTTGGGTTCAATAACACTTTTCCATTTCCACTTTAATACATACATACATACATACATAAGTACATTTAGAATAGATTGTACTTCCTATAAACCTACCAGTGGTGGATCCAAGGGGGACTTTTGGGTCTCAGAATCTCCTCAAAAATCGAAGATTATAATTCAAATTCAGAAGAATTTACGAAACATATTAACATCAGTATAAAACATACATACATATGTAGGAAGGAAATACTCCCATTCCCCCCGAAAGAAATTTTGGATCCGCCATTGAAACCTCCTTATGCACTTTCATGTTTTGAAATATACAAATTAGATCTACTTTAAGGTAAACAATTGTTGTTTGTATATACATATGTACATACATAGTCGTAGATATTCACAAAAGTGGTTTACCTCTTTCAAGTAGATACATTAAGATGAATCTAAAGTCGTATTAATGCACTGCATTGTAATTGCGAATACACATACATACATATGTATAGTATGTACACATATACGCATATTTGCATCAATAAGTTTAATTCTACAGTTTTTTTGGTCCTGGAAGATATGGTAAGTACACTTACATATATGCGTATGTATTATAATTACCTTGGATAATTTCGTATCTGATGGTACATTGGGAATTTTTTCTCGTAAACATGTAAAAGCATTATTGATACTTTGTGTTCTTCTTCGTTCTTTCTTGTTGGCCGTATTTCTTTTCTTAATTATACGCACAGCAGGCACAGCAGCTACTTCTTTCGTTGAAGTGGGTGTGAGTAAAATCTCATGAAAGTCTTTTCCCGTTTCTTGAAATAAATTTTGGAATAAAGAAAATGTTAAGAAAAACAATTGTTAGTTTGTATACAATATATGTATATATATAATAGGTATGTATATGTAATGAGTAAAGTCAATAGCTTCAGGTACGAATAGAGAGACAAGAGACATTAAAAATTACTACATGAATACAATATAATTTTCAAAAAGTTTATTTACTAGTATGCTTGAAGGACATTTACATAGTAAATTGTGGAACTGTGCTGAAAATTTACTAGAAGCTCCACGAGATTGGTTAGAAGTGTCTTTTGCATCTTCCGGACCTGGCACCAAGTGATTACTACCTGTTCCTGTCTATGGCGAATGATTTTACTAGTGAAAAATTCGCCTCAAGAGAAGCTTTTAAAAATCGACTATTCCAATTTTTTGCCAAAAAGGTTGAGGATTTTTATGAAAGTGACATTATGATCCTAACCTTAAAATTTCAACAAGTTAACGAACAAATATGTATATTTGATGTATATATTACAATAAAAATATACTACTGTGCCCAAAAAAAAAGGTGACATTGTATTTATTTTGAAAATTCTTTATTTATTCTTCCAAGTCAATTTCATCCCCTTCTAAGTAATCCCCTCCCGATGCAATGCACTTATGCCAACGGATTTTCCAATCTTCGAAACACTGGTTTTAGTCACTTTCCGGGATGGCCTTCAGTTCCGTCTTCGCTGCGGCTTGAATCTCCTCTATCGTATAAAAACGGTGTCCCCGGAGCGGTCTTTTGAGCTCGGTGAACAGCCAGAAGTCGCAAGGCACTAGATCAGGTGTATAGGGTGGTTGCGGCACGATATGGGTTATGTTTTTGGCGAAATGATCACGAATTACGAGGGCAGAATAGGATGGTGCATTGTCGTGGTGTAAAAACCGAAAATTGTCTTTCCACAATTCCGGCCTTTTTAGGCGGATAGCGTTACGCAAACGACGCATAACGTTCAAATAATATTCCTTGTTCACTGTTTGACCGATTGGAAGGAGTTCATAATGCACAACACCACGATAATCGAAGAAAACAGTCAGCATGACCTTGATTTTTGAGCGACTTCGGCGCGTTTTTTTTGGTCTCGGCTCTCTTTTGGCACGATATTCGCTCGATTGATCGGTTGTTTTGTGAACGTAAACATGGATCTCATCGCCAGTTGTAATGCATTTCATGACACCCTGGTAGTCGGAAAGCATCGTTTCACACACTTCAACACGACGCCTTTTTTCCAAAAAATTCAATGTTTTCGGTACCAATCGAGATTTGACGCGCTTGAGGCCCAAAACATCCTTCAAAATGGTATTGGCTGAGCCTTTCGATATGCCAATTTCATCAGCAAGGTCTCTAATTGTTAATTGTTTTTCAACACCAAATGTTTGATTTGTTGAACGTGAGCTTCGTCGGTTGAGGTTTATGGTCGCCCTGGACGCTTTTCGTCTTTGACACGTTCAAGGCCGGCTTGGAACTCACTATACCACTTGTAAACATTTTTTTTAGACATAGCCTCATCACCAAAGGCTTTCTGCACCATACTCAACGTATCCGCAGCAGAAAATTGATTCCGTAAACAAAATTTAATGCAAATTCTTTGCTTAACTTCTTTTAGCAACTCACAAAACGACACGTATCTCAAAACCTAATCAATGTTTTGACATGAAATTTGACATAAATGTGACTGACAGTACTATCAACGTAAAAAAAAAAAATAATTCTCCAAATCCTTCGACGCGCGCAGTTTAAATTCAAATGTCACCTTTTTGGGCCTGCCTTTTTGGGCACAGTAGTAATTCAAATCAAAAGGAAAACAAGTAAGGAAGGACCAAGTTCGGGTGCAACCGCACATTTTATAATTTTACAACATGTTAGAATCAAAACCGGGGAAATACCTTAAGGTGCAAAACGACAAAAAGAGGATCGGAATCCAAGGACTTAGCATATATTCTGGCTATTCAGCAAACTCAAACCACCGCTCCAGAGAAACCGTTTTGAGTCAATTGACATTAAACGTGAATAGCTTCGCGCATTGAAGGTAATTCTCGAAATTTACTTTTACAACTGTTTCAAGAATTGAAAAAACCGTTGGCACAAGTGCATTGGTGCCAAGAGGGGTTATTTTGAGGGGACCACACAGATTTTGAAGAATAAAATTTAAAAATTTTAAAATTATGAACAAAGTTTTACTCTTTTTTGCCCATAGTGTTGACTCATATGCTGCCCCCACTTATTCGGAATAAGGGTTGTTTGGGGGCTAAGTCATATTTTCACCAAATTTTATCCATTTTAGGCACAAAGAGGCAATATTATTAGAAAGACACGCTCGGTCGTTTTCATTGAGATTATCATGCATATTGGCCCTATTGGTCACCCGAAAGTTTGAACATTTTTATATTAAGTATATGGGGGCTAAGAGAGGTACTGACCCGATTTAACCAATTTTTGACATTAAGACATGCTATTATCTGGAATTTAAATTATACTATATATAATATATCAAACAATGACGGTTATTTAAGGTAACAAGTCAAATATATACTGGGGTCCAAATGTTCGGTACATAGGGGATTGAACAGTTTTTTTTAGTTAAAAGCATTATTCCTGCTAAATTTTATCCCGTTATATTTATTGCTTCTGAATTTGAACATTGGAAAGTGAGAAAATCAAATGATTTTCAAAATTGTTTAATAAGTAAGTAGGCGTGGCTGAAGTGCGATTGAAAGCGTACCCGATGATTGAAACTTAATCCACAAAAAGGGGGACCCAAAATCTGTGCCAATTACTATGGGATACGCCTTCTTAATATCGCTTATAAGGTCTTATCGAGCGTAATGTGTGGAAGGCTGAACCCCATCGTCAAAAAACTGATTGGATCTTATCAGTGTGGCTTTAGACCTGGAAAATCTACTATCTACCAAATCTAGGAAAACCCCCGTGAAAGAAACATGTGACCACGAAAAGGAACTGCCTGTATGTAGATATGACTGAACTTCATATCTCCGCAAAGCTTAGACGGCTATGTAAGCTGACGTTGAAATCCAATGCAAAATAATTTTTGCCAACAGGTGCTACTTCGGACTGAGGCGGAAATTCAAAATTCTGCTGTATGGGGCGTAGGCATGATCTATGACATTATCTGTTGAGTAAGCCTTGGGAGTGTTCGATAGAAAGGTTCGGCGGAAGATTTATGGTCCTTTACTCGCTAACAACGAGTATCGCGTCGAGAACACTAAAGTTTAGAAGGTTTTCGAATCAGTATTCGCCGGTGGAAGCAGAGGAAGAGGAAGACCTCCACTCCGTTGGAGAAATCAGGCGGTGAAGGACTGCACTTGGCACCACGATTTGGCACCAAATAACGAAAAGAAGAAATAATTGGCACGCTTTTGTTAACACGGCTATAACCGTGAGAGTAGAGTTTATGCCAGTAAAAAAAGAATAATATATAATTTGAATATAAAACTGTTTTAATTTTATTTTACAAAATTGTGTACTGCGTATTTTTTAAAAAAGCTGGGCATGCTTAAAAAAAACTTAATTCAATATGTATCTACGATATACATATAAAATATATTATGTTTCAAATTAACCATAATATAATATATTATAATATATAAGTTAGCTTACTTAATTTATTTCTTACCATCAAATTTGGGTGATGATTCAGAACAACATTGTGGCGACCGATAAAATGAGTTGGAACTTAAATTTGCTCCCGAACAAGCGTTCGGTATATAGCAGCCTGGATTATTACT
The DNA here is from genome assembly GCA_027475135.1 of Bactrocera correcta. Taxonomy (NCBI): domain Eukaryota; kingdom Metazoa; phylum Arthropoda; class Insecta; order Diptera; family Tephritidae; genus Bactrocera; species Bactrocera correcta. The sequence continues at coordinate 1,377 of JAPZAG010003408.1, read as the reverse complement.
CGAATCAGAGCAATATGAAGCACTCCATTGTTCTAAAAGCATTACGAAAACGAATAAGTATAAAAGTCCAACATATAGGGATACATTTAGGTACATTCACACATACTATATGTATACAAAAACCCCGCTAACTACCCATATAACGGTACTGTGAAAAACTATCAAAAGCCTGATGAATCAATAACTAAAAACGCCAGAGACATTCAATTTTTAATGGAGCTAGTGTCAAATTTTGACGGTGAGCGTGAGCCCGCCCTCTTTTAGCTGAAATCACATATCTCGAGACCCGCCCGATCGTTTTCAACCAAATTCGGTACGTGCCATTCCGATCACATTCCAATGTATCAGTGCGAAAATAGGCGCCTACTTCTCATATAACACAATTTTAAATTCTATTTAATTCTTTCACTTCCTAGCAACTATATAAATCAAAAGCAATTAACATAACGAGATAAAACTTTGCATGAATCCTCTTAGCTCCCTTATACCTAATATAAAGTTCGGCCAATACGTGAGTTCATCAATTTGCTAAGTTCATAAGAGAAAACCTACATAAACGCTAATTCAGTGTGTCATCCGACGGCGCGGGGTTTGCTGTGGATAATAAATTTCGTGAAGATATCTTGTCAAATAAAAAATGATTCTATACAAGAATTAATATATGTCGATATGGAGTTTCAATGCTAAAGCATTTCATAACCAAAGAATTTAAGAGACATTTAGCAAGTTGAAGAATCGTTTATGGTTCGGGAAAGTAGAACTAAATCAATTTAGTTAAAGCAGAACTGTGCACGATTTATTTTGGTTTATTTTCATTTAGGTAACTGAAGAGTTTAAATATTTTATATATTAGGTTGTCAAAAAAGTCTTTCGAAATTTTCGCTAGTTGGCGCTGAAAGCACGTAGTTCTAGTTTTTTCGTCGCATCGGGTCATGGAAAGCTCACTACACGTATTTCATTGATTGTCGTTTCTTTTAAGTCGTTCGTGACAAACTACGATAAAGGCAAAAATGCATCTCAAGCCGCCAAAAAAATTTGTGCAGTTTATGGACCCGATACAGTTTCCATTTCCACCGCACAACGATGGTTTCAACGTTTTCATTCTGGTGTAGAGGTGGTCGAAGATGCGCCACGCTCCGGAAGGCCTGTCGTCGAAAATTGTCATAAAATCGCTGAATTGGTCGAAAGAGACCGGCATAGTAGTCATCAAACCGTTATAAACCATTTGAAGAAGCTTGGAGTCACTAAGAAGCTCGATGTATGGGTGCCACAAGAATTGATTCAATAAAAAGACTGCAAGACTTTTTTGACAAACCATTATTTAAAAAGCCATATCGTATATTATTAATCATCCGTGTTATAATGTCGTCAATTAAA
>JAPZAG010003407.1:0-10804 GCA_027475135.1 Bactrocera correcta | reverse complement strand
AACTGAAAACAGTTACCTTTGGCGTAAACTGTGCCCCATATCTAGCCATTCGTACTTTACACGAACTGGCAGAAGACACAAAGCCAGAATTTCCACTGGCAACACAAGTCTTAAACACGCAAACGTACTTAGGCGATATCCTGTCTGGAAGCCACATTCTTACACAAGCATACGAGACCTTATCACAGGTAATAAATGCCCTCAATACCGCAGGGTTTCCTTTAAAAAAGATTACAGCCAATCACAAAAATATTTTAAAATATATTCCTAAAGACCATTTGTTGGATACTAATTTCCTTATATTTGAAAAGGAAAGTACAACAAAAACACTAGGCATAAAATTAAATGCAATATCGGACCAGTTTTCATACACGACTGAGTCCATATCCGCATTATCCACCATTACAAATTCTCTCCTCTGTCGCAAAGTTTTTTGACCCCGCAGGATGGCTTTCGCCAATTATGATACAGGCGAAAATCCTGATACAAGAATTATGGCTAGACGGAACCGACTGGGACGAACAAGTGAAACCTCTTCGCTTAGAAAAATGGTCCCAGTTCGCTAATAATTTGAACGACATCTCGAAGATACAAATTCCGCGGTGGGTAAACTATTCCCCCGAATACAAAGTGGAACTACACAGCTTCTGCGACGCCTCTGATAAAGCATATTGTGCCACTATATGTATATGTGCGTACACAAAGCGATGTTGCAACTACAAGCCACCTATTAGCGGCAAAAGCAGAAGTTGCGCCTCTAAAAACTCTAAGTCTCCCATGACTTGAACTCTGTGGCGCTCTGCTACTAGCAAAAATAGCTTCAATGGTGCAGATCCACTTAAATATGGCGAAATACAGATTATATTTATGGTCCGATTCCGAGATAGTTTTAGCCTGGTTAGAAAAATCACCACATGCGTGGAAAACTTATATTTCTAACCGAACGTCTGAAATACTTGGCCTAGTAGGATCAGCCACTTGGCGACACGTAGCCAGTGCTGACAATCCTGCAGATCTAGGTACAAGAGGATGCAAACCTCTGCATCTCGCCACTTCCACCCTCTGGTGGAATGGCCCCCGATGGTTAACAGAATCTCCCGATTCATGGCCACAATCGCCCATGCGCAACATACTTGCCCCAGAAAGTCGAAAAATCGACACTTATCATGCAACCCTAGATGACACTGACATCCTTGAACGATTTTCATCGTTCCCCCGAGTCCTAAGGGTAGCTGCCTATATGCTCAAGTTGTTAGAGCGGCTTAAACTTAAAGTCAAAGGAGCAAATATCTGCATTGCGATAAATTGACGCACCAAGACTTACAACATGCAAAGGTCGCTCTTATCGCATCAACCCAAACGCGCTACTTCAGCCGAGATATAGAATTACTAAGAGATTCGAAACCTATTGATAAAAAGAGCTCACTCTTAGTTCTAAACCCATTTCTAGATACAAAGGGGCTACTTTGTGCGAATGGTCGGCTTGCTAATTCAAGCCTAACGTACAATGAACGCCACCCTATAATCATACCAGAGAGGTGTCCGTTTGCCACTTTTTTTATTAGATATATCCACATACTGATGCTTCATGCCGAACATCGCCTCATGCAACATATGGTCCGCCAAGAGCTGTACATACCCCGACTGAAGCCCGAAATAAAGAAGTGCATTTTCATGTGCAAAATCTGCACTATGCATAAGCAGAAAATGCGATCGCAGATTATGGCAGCACTTCCACCTGAACGCTGCAATTTTGCTCTGCCTTTCACCACTACAGGTGTAGATTTTGCTAGGCCTTTTATAATAAAGGCATCCATGCTAAGGTCTCCTACCCTCATGAAAGGCTATGTGGCTGTTTATGTCTGTGTCACGACAAAAGCAGTATACCTTGAGCTATGTACGAATCTGACGACGGAGGCTTTTCTTGCGGCTTTTGCTCGTTTCGTCGGACGACGACGCTTTCCATCAAAAATCATGAGCGATAATGGTAAAACATTTATCGCAGCTCAAAGAGCTACCGAAAAACAGTTTGTGGACTTCACAAAACAAGTCTCACCGCACATTGTCCAAAAATACGCTCCCCAAGGTATCAATTGGCAGTTTATCCCCCTAAGCGCCCCTCACATGGGCGGCTTATGGGAGTCAGCTGTAAAAAGTTTCAAATCTAATTTCAAGAACCTAGCTGGCAACTATAAATTCAATTATGAAGAATTCACGACACTCTTAACTAGAATTAAAGCTGTTCTTAACTCATGTCCTCTAGCTGCACTCTCGCAAGTTCCCTCAGACTTTCCCTCACGCCAGGGCACTTTCTTAAAGGAGCGCCCATTCTGGCCACACCTGAGCCAGGCGTGGAGTCGCTTTCCTTATTAAACCGTTGGGAAAGAATTAAGATTCTCCATCATGACTTCAGTCGCCGATGGAAAGATGATTATTTAAAGGGCCTCCACAGAAGGTACCGAAGGAAAATCACAGAAAATGGGCCTAAGCTTGGAGATTGTGTCTTAATCAATGACGATTGTCTCCCTCCTACCGAATGGCGGCTTGGCCGCATAGAGAAGCTCTACTATGGCTCCGACGGTCACATTCGCATAGTCGATCTCCGTACAATTGATTAGCGCAATAATTTGTGATGACATCTTGAGTTTCCTTCTTGAAAAGAAAGGTTTTCAGTTCAGGAAGTTTGCTGCAAGCTCCGACGAAATTAGTTGCGTTATCACAGAAAATATCTGATGTAGGGCCTTTTCGTTCAACCGTTCGTTTGAGTGTTGCCAAAAATGCATCCATGAACAAGCTAGAAACGACTTCGATATGTATAGCCTTTGTCGCGAAACACACAAATATGGCTACAAAAGCTTTGTAGGGTACCTTGTCCCTGATGCGAAGTTAACAAGCCGACAGAAATCGACTCCGCAATGATAGAACTGACGTCGCTCAACAGGAAGATTACGCATCATATGTTGAAGCCATTTCGGTTTGTAACGAACGCAATGAATACATGATTGGACAATACGTCTAGTGAGATCACGAGCATTGACATTCCGGAATTGTAAACGAGTTAAAGCCACCAGCGCTTTAGGTCCGGCATGGTAGTTTTTGATGTGTAGATATTGAACATACCGCGTAACAAATCCACATTTATTTGGTAGTAGAATTGCATGTTTCTGGCTTTGTGCAAGTTCAAGTCTTCTTCCAACCTTCAGTGTTTTAAATCCTTGAGTTCTTTCCAAGAATGTTCAAATTTCGTAGTATACCATTTGTCATTTTATTTCGCTGCAACAACCGAATGTCTGCAACGTAATGCTGTTGTTGAGCATTCCAAACAATGCATAGCAAAGCGCGATGGAGTTCATTATGTGTAAGTGGTCCATCCACCATTTTCGTGTTATCTGTTTTAAGTCTAGTGTAAAAATGTGGTATCCATGATACAATCCGCACTTCACATGAATGAATACCGTACCCGTCAAGCGCTTCAAGAAAATAATTATTTTTCATAATTATGTTAAATACTGATTTAGACATTTCGGAATTAACAATTTCTATGTCAACGTCATTACTTTTTCCATTAGGCCATTTTCTTTCATCTTGGTATTGAAACTAATGACAATTAGAGCAAATTGAAGTTTTTAGTTCTAATGGTGTGCTTACTCTGGAAGCAATGTCTGCTTGATTGCTTTTCGTTGGTACAAGTTTCCAACAAGTATTCACAGTCAAATCCTGAATTTCCGATACTCTATTCCCAACAAAGGTTGAAAGTGTACTAGAATGTATTTGAAGCCAATGAAGAAAATTTGGGAATCTGTCCAAAGAAAAGTATCGAAATTAGAATTAGAATGTGTAGACTTAACTTTTGCAAAGAGTCGAGCAAGTAGTAGTATTTGTTAAGACTTCATGTTAGTAGATAAACATTACCTTGGAATTCTAACCGAAGGTAAGTCCGAGAGATTGTTGACAAATGTTTGCTATGCCAGGACATGGTAATATTACAACAAAAATGCTAATTGAGTTACCCAATATCGCTGTAAATGGCTCTTCAATGCAGTTCTTATTCTCAGATACAATCCTAATTCTTGTATTTTAATACCCCAAGCGAGTGAAGAATACCAAGATGTTTCTACTAGATAGAAGACTTACGTGGAGAAAACATATATCTAGTAAAATAACTTGCATGAAGATAAGAGCTGCAAATTTAAATTGGCTTTTAAATAAAAACTCCAAACTTAGCCTAGACAACAAAGTGCTTTTATATAATGCAAAAGAAGAGATACACCTGCGTACTAAGGAGCACCAAAACAGCTCAATCACTTCATTGAGCTTGTCTAGTTTTTAAATAGATTTAAGATTTTATACCTTATTGTTAGGCTTCTAAAACAAAAAGTAGATTCAATAAATAAAAAGATATTGGAAAAAAATGTGTATATATAACCTTTCGCATCTATGCTGTTCAAGTGTCCACACGTTCGGCTTTGTTGTAATTTCTTTAATTTGCCACAATTTTTCCAACCTTAAATCTATAGACTCCTCAGAAGCAAACAAGTACTTGGCATTAAGCGCGTTAGTGTTTGCTCGATAGCGCCCTGAAATGATCTATCCTTACAACGTTTTCTGTAAAATCGGAAGATTATTACCTAGTTTAATTTGTCCTACAGAACTAAAGAAGCTCTCTGTTCCCATAAGTAAATCAATCTTCCTCGTTTTTTTAAATTGATGATCAGTGAGTGCAATGTTTGGAGGAATATACAAAGTAGATGTATCGATATCTGGTTCTGTATGGTAGGCGATGTGCGAAGTAATCTAAAAATCGAGAGGTAGCTCCAAGTTTTTTGCTTGCGACTTAATATATGTGGAAGTTTTATACTTTATATTGGTAGAGGGCTTACCAATTCTTTCAATCTCTATGTTGTGTTTGCTGCATGGAAGCATAAAGTTCTTCAGTTATGAAATTAACTTGTGAGAAAGAATCCAGCAAAGTTCGGAGAATATGATAGTCACGAACTAGAATCTCTGTTCTGGCGAGGATGACGTTGTCAAATAGACGAATAGGCTTAGAAATAGAAAGTTTATGTGTTAATACACACACAGCCGATGTCGAAGTACAATTTGACGAATCTGGCGTAATCCTGCGATGTAACAACCTTTGGTGTTGACGATAACAAATCTTACACTTATGCGTTGATACGCAGTTCGATAACTGATGTCCCCTTGATAAGCAGTTAATACAGATACTTTTTGCATTGTCAAATCGTTGCGACACACTAAGTGCCTTAAAACGGTCGCAGTTTTGTACTTAATGATTGTTGCTGGAACACACTGAACAACATGAGCTGGAACAAGAAAACGAATATCCTTTACGTAAAGGTTTTGCTTTATGCGTGTTGGTAGCGCTTTGGTGTACATATCCAGTGGTGTGAGCGTTATGCATTGAGTCGAGGTATGTCTCTCCCAAATGAGGGTGCAATTTTCAAAGCTCGGCAAAGCTTTGTTGTGAAATTTGGCTTTCAGTTCCCAATGACTATAACGATCCGTAAATTGCAGATGCTTTATCAATTAAACTTCTCAACTGACCGTCATTAGGCTTAGAAATAGACGAAAGCTCAAATAAAGAAGAAATATTTTCCAAAAAATATGAGAGCTAGCTTGTCATATCGATTTTTGAGTCTTTCCAATGCCTTCAAATAGTTTTCATTGGAAACTTGAAAGGCGTCAAAAGTTTCTATCGCCGGTCTATTGAGACAGTTGCGTAGATGATTAAATTTCTCTATGTTAGATAAACTATATTCTCGACTAATAATTTGCTGAAAGAAGTTATGAAATTTTGATATTCAGAGTTGAATGTAGCAAGTTTGAGTTTCAGCAGTTTCGATCCTGCCTGCATTACACAAGTGGTGTCTGAAAGTGTGGTGTTAGAATCCACGGTAACTTAAGACTGAATAATTAACTTTTATCCTTTCAATTTCCGTCTGTGTAGACAAAACATTTTTGAAATAAGATTCCAGAATACCAGGTCGGCATTTGTATTCGGCTGCCGAAAGTATTTTAGCCCATGGCCGTAGACTGGCCTCGACAATGTTTTTCATGCGAGAAATATTTCGCTTAATATTACCTCGTTGTTGTTTGAGCTCTTCCAAAGACATGTTCAACAATTTACGAAAAAATTCCAAAAATAGATTGTACAATCGTTAGAAAACGATATGAAATTTGCGATATAACGGCGAATGAGTGTAATATAAATAGTTTTATACTTGCGATTAGATTGCTTTGAATCTAGAATCCCGCTCAAATGGTTCGTTGGTTATAAACGAATATGTTGGGAGCTGCAGCGAAATTCGAGTAAGTGATAGCGAAGGTGTGACGAAATAAGAACAGCGAAAGAATTGCAAGTGCAGCGGCAATGATGCAATGTGATGCGTGATCACATACAGGCGACGTATTAGCGTATCAGCGATATTAACAGCTAAGCAGCGAGCAGTAGTAGCGGCTGCGAATCAAGTATTTGCAAATTGCAATGCAGTATGAGAGTAGCAGAGACGACAGACGTTCACAGTGGCAGCGAGCAGCAACGATGGCAGAAACGTCCAACTAAGTTGTACAACGATGCGATCCTCCAGCCGTAATGATGATGATGATTATGCCTTATGATGGCCGCCAACAGCACGAATCACGATAGACTTATGTTTTGACTAAATTAAATAACACTTTTTAATTAATTCAATCGCAACTTCTAAATCAAGTTAAAACACTAGCGCCATGTTGGTCGCCAAAAAATGTAGGATCAGGAAGAGGCGTTAGTTCAACGAAACAACAATGATTCCATTTTTTCGCATAGTTCTCTGAAACATTCATTTTGCTCTTCGCCTTTTTTAAGTCGTTGCGTATTTTCTTGAATGCTTTTCGTAGTCTGTTGCAATCTAAGCTGCCTATGCTTCGTTGAAAACGGCGCCTCGCTTTGTGACTATCACTTCTCAGTGATCCGATTTCACGATTCCACCAATAAGCCAGGGAATGTAAAGTATAGAGAAGGTGCAGGTTCGATGTCGAACATTTGATAGATTCAAAGTAAGGAATTCGCCGCATTTGTTAACATTGTAGGTCGGAATTCGCCTCACAATTTTAACATTTTTTACAATTCTCTCACATATTCTAACCGAGAACATTAAGAGACAGAAATATGTGTATGTATTTACGGCATATGATGACAAGCCATATATGCCGAAGCAGAGAATGTGAACAGACAGAAATACCCTCTCAACGAAGAATTTCGTTTTGCTTTTCGTTTATATTTTATTCCATTTTGACAGCGAAAAATGTGTACAAAACACACCTCTCACACAGAGAATATAAACACATTTTTTTATGTCTCACATACCCAAGAATATGAAGAGACATAAATATATGTATGTATTGCATGCCCATGATGATACTCGCATACAGAGAATATTGAAGAAAAATAATTTCTTTGATATTCTATAGCAAATACATATGTTCCATTTTGTATGGAAATATGTATGTATGTAGAAGTTTTTTATTTTTGATTTATTATTTTTCAAATTATTTAATGTTAATTTGATCTTTTTTTTATAATAAGTCATTTTAAATAAATAAAATATTTACCTAAACATTATGATGATATTTTCATGATTCATACGCAATGTACGAATGTAAGCAATTTCCTTCTGCCGTCGGAATTTCAATTTTCATGCTTCAATTTTTGCCTTAAAGTTTAAAGTTTAAAGTTTAAACCAAGAAATCGATTGTATGTATATGCAATGTAGGCCTTTGCGTTTTGCCGTCGGCATTTCCATATTGACATGCAAAAGTAATTACATATGTATGTAGTTCGTTGTTTCATTTTGGCCCAATTGTATATTAAGACAAGTGTCAAAAACTGCGCCAAAATCAAGTAAATATTTACATATTAAGTAAACATCTTCTTCTTACATGTTCTTTGTATACATATATCATATGTAAATAACTATTCCTTCTTTCTCCTACTAATATATTGGGAAAATTGACAAGTGTCGATAATTGCGCCAAAATCAAATATATTATATATTCATATGTAAATATGTTTTAAACTTTACATAAAATTGAAGTGGCAATTTTCAAAAAGTTGGTAATTTTGCGCGGATAAGACGTGTTTTTGTGCGGTTAAGTCGTGAATTTTATATTAATTAATTTTAAAGTGCCGAAAAATGCCGAAATTGCGAAAGTATCGTGTGCGCAGTTGTGAGAGTACCAGCGGTGGGGTACTCCAGTTATTCTGTTTCCCAAATGAATGGGAGCTGGCTGAATAGTGGAAGGAGAATCTAAAAAATTCTCCCACTGACCACTTTCCAGCCACCAACTTATTCGTTTGTGAGAAGCATTTTCAAAAAGAGGCAATTAACCCAAAAAATCTCAAAAAGAATGCTGTCCCACGTTGGATCTAGGTAAGTGCAATTCTTTTATTTAAGTGAAATATTTGTTGTGAGTATCCTTACAAGTGGGTGTTTGTGTTACGATCTTTTGGTGCAAATACCAGTGCGTGTGTGTGTTTTCTTATTAGCGGGTGCACATACAAATGTGTGTACTTTTAATGCACTTATCTGTGAGTTATGTAAAATGCCAAACAATTTAAACATTCATTGAAATGCAAAAGTGGATCATTTTGTAACAGGACAGGATAAAGCAAAACTCTCTTAGCCAATAGGCAATACTATTTTAGTGCTCGCAACTGCATATACATATATATATATATAAAACAGGCTGCCTACCTCGCAACGTTACGATCGTCCACAACACGTGCGAGATGGGATAGATACCAAGAGTTAAAGAGGGAAGCGAAACGCATTTGCAGACAGAAAAAGAAAGAGGCCGAAATGCGTAAGTATGAAGAGCTTCATAAGCTGGCCGACAGGGATAATGTTCGAAAATTCTACGAACAAATGCGGCGGCTTACAGAAGGTTTCAAGACCGGAGCATACACTTGTAGAACCCCCAAAGGAGATCTAGTTACCGATGCTCAGAGCATACTTAAATTATGGAGGGAACACTTCTCCAGCCTGCTTAATGGCAGTGAAATCACAACACCGGGAGAAGGCGAACCCGATACCCCAATCGATGACGATAGAGCAGACGTTCCATTACCCGACCATGAAGAAGTTCGTATAGCAATTACCTGCCTGAAGAACAACAAAGCGTCAGGGGCCGATAGATTGCCGACCGAGCTATTCAAACACGGCCGCGAAGAGCTGATAAGGAGCATGCATCAGCTTCTCTGTAAAATATGATCGGACGAAAGCATGCCCATTGACTGGAATTTAAGTGTGCTATGTCCAATCCATAAAAAAGGAGACCCCACAATCTGCGCCAACTACCGTGGGATTAGCCTCCTCAACATCGCATATAAGGTTCTGTCGAGCGTATTGTGTGAAAGATTAAAGCCCACCGTCAACAAAATGATTGGACCTTATCAGTGTGGCTTTAGACCTGATAAATCAACAACCGACCAGATATTCACAATGCGCCGAAGCTTGGAAAAGACCCGTGAAAGGAGAATCGACACACACCACCTCTATGTCGATTTCAAAGCTGCTTTCGACAGCACGAAAAAGAGCTGCCTTTATGCCGCGATGTTTGAATTTGGTATCCCCGCAAAACTAATACGGCTGTGTAAACTGACGTTGAGCGGCACCAAAAGCTTCGTCAGGAACAGGAGGAACCTCTCCGAGCCGTTCGATACCAAACGAGGTTTCAGACAAGGCGACTCCCTATCGTGCGACGTTTCAACCTACTTCTGGAGAAAGTAGTTCGAGCTGCATAACTAAATAGAGAAGGTACCATCTTCTATAAGAGTGTACAACTGCTGGCGTATGCCGATGATATTGATATCATCGGCCTTAACACCCGCGCCGTTAGTTTTGCCTTCTCCAGGCTGGAAAAGGAAGTAAAAAAAATGGGTCTGGCAGTGAGCGAGGGCAAGACGAAATATCTCCTGTCATCAAACAAACAATCGTCGCACTCGCGACTTGGCACTCACGTCACTGTTGACAGTCGTAACTTTGAAGTTGTAGATTATTTCGTTTATCTTGGAACTAACGTAACCACCACCAACAATGTCAGTCTAGAAATCCAACGCAGGATAACTCTTGCCAACAGGTACTACTTCGGACTGAGTAGGCAATTAAGAAGCAAAGTCCTCTCTCGATAGACAAAAACCAAACTCTATAAGTCACTCATAATTCCCGTCCTGCTATATGGTGCAGAGGCTTGGACGATGTCAACAACGGATGAGTCGACGTTGCGGGTTTTCTAGAGAAAAATTCTGCGAAAGATTTATGGTTCTTTGCGCGTTGGCCACAGCGAATATCGCATTCGATGGAACGATGAGCTGTACGAGATATACGACGACATTGACATAGTTCATCGAATTAAAAGACAGCGGCTACGCTGGCTAGGTTATGTTGCCCGGATGGACGAAAACACCCCAGCTCTGAAAGTATTCGACGCAGTACCCGCCGGGGGAAGCAGAGGAAGAGGAAGACCTCCACTCCGTTAGAAGGACCAAGTGGAGAAGGACCTGGCTTCGCTCGGAATATCCAATTGGCGCCACGTAGCGAAAAGAAGAAGCTGAGACCGAAAAAGCAACCGAAAAACGGGTTCATCGCTTCTATATTGGATATGCCATATACCAGAAGGTTTTTTGTCGATTAAAGTGCGAGAAATGTGCTCTTTTAATGCGAAAGAGGGATATCTCTTTACAAGACTCATCGGAAGCCCTTATAAAGTCAAAAAATTACAAAGGAGCAAATGACCTAAGGCTGGT
>JAPZAG010003406.1:0-10815 GCA_027475135.1 Bactrocera correcta | reverse complement strand
TGTTGCTTTTAAATATGTCTATCCGCCCCCGGGTTATTGCTTATTACTTTTATTTACATTTTACTTTTAGGTTTCGCGCCCGGTTTGTAATTATTGATTTGTCCAACTCGATGGGTTTTTTGTTTTTTAATATTTTGTAGCTATGTTTTTTCGATTGTTTTGTTTTTGTATGTATTTTATTGTTTAGGCAATTTTAGATTTCGTTTTGTGCCTGAGTTTGGCGCGTCCGATTGTCTGTGTATGTTTGTTTTTGTACACTTTTACAATATTTTTTGCTTTTTTTTTGTATTATGTGTGTTTATGTTTTACTGATCCCGCCCGTTCGGTTTTTTTTTTTGTTTGTGTTACTTTTGTTCACTGCACTGCACCTTCAGTTGATTTCTTTTTTTTGTTTTTTTTTTTTAAGTTTTGTTCTGGTTGGGTCACAGCACTGTTTTTTTTTTTCACTGCACACGGTTTTTCTTGTTTTTGTTTACCGCACTGGTAGGTAGGTAGGTAGGAGTGCAGCCCTATCGGGCTCAATTAGCACTGATGTGCCATTTTGATACACTATTCGTAGAACCTCCTGTATCTGCTGTTACGTTCCACCCTCTCTTTCAAACCATTTTGAGGTTTCGATGAAACTACTTATGTCCGATATGCTTTTGGTGGAAATCCATTCAAGGTTTGGTGCTTGGTGGATTCCGAGTGTTTTGTGACGTATCTGTGCCAGAGCCGGGCATTCGCAGAGAAAGTGGAGGATTGTTTCCTTGTTCCCTGCTACTCCGCAGCTTCGGCAGATGTCGTTGTAGGGCATACCCATTTTGGACGCATGTACCCTAAATGGCCAGTGCCCTGTTGTAGTAGCTGTTATTCTGTATATACTTTTTCTTGACCTATTTAATAGGTCGTTGGTTCTTTTCCTGTCGTATGTTAGCCATAATTGTTTAGTTATGACGCATTTTGTACTGTTTTTCCACCTGTTGTTTGCAATTTGTTGAAATTGTTTATTGATCACTCTTTTGATCGATCCTAGCGGGCTCGGTATGAGCTCCGCCTCGGATTCATTGAGGAAAGCTCCTGGCTTTGCCAACTCATCTGCTTTTTCGTTACCGAAAATGTTCCTGTGGCCGGGAACCCAGATCAAGTTTAGCTGGAGCTTGTCTTTTATTGTGCTTAGTGCTCTCTTGCAGTTGTGAACTATACTGGAATTTGTCATGGGTGAAGACAATGCCAGGAGGGCCGCCTGGCTATCCGTAAATATAGTTGCATTGCGTATATTCCCGTGATTTTCTAATAGAACTTCGCAGGCTTTTTCTATGCCTAGTACTTCTGCTTGGAAGATGCTAGCCGAGTTCGGTAGACGTATAGAGAGAGATATGCCCAGATCAGCGGAGAATACCCCCGTGCCCACTCCGCAGTCCATTTTGGACCCGTCGGTATAGACTGAGGTGGTACCCTCCTCTGCAACTGAGCCTCTTCTCCATTCTCGTCTAGATGGTATCCTCACCTGGAAGTGTCTATTGAAATCCAGCTTTGGGAGAATGTAGTCTGATTTATTAATAGTGAGCTTATTCAGGATTACACTATGTCCGTAGTTCTGCTGATTCCAGCCTCCCAATTCTTTTATTCTTATCGCCGCAATAGCTGCTGTTTTTTGAATAAAAATGTCCATTGGTAGTTGATGCAGGATCACATTGAGCGCATCAGTCGGACATGACCTGATTGCGCCCGTAACACCCGCACATGCTGCTCTTTGTATTCCATTTAATTTTCTAATGTTGTACTGTTTATTTAGCGCTGGCCACCATACCAGAGCTCCATATGTGAGTATGGGTCTTATGACCGCCGTGTACATCCACATGATTATACTTGGTTTGAGGCCCCAATTCCTGTTGACGATTTTCTTACAAGTATAGTAGGCCATGTAAGCTTTGTTTAATCTTTTTTCTATATTTATTTTCCAGGACAGTTTGGCGTCAATCTCCACCCCCAAATACTTAGCTGTTGGGGATAGAGTGAGTGTTGTGCCGTTTAGTACCGGAAGTTGAAACTGAGGTATTTTGGTTCTGCTAGTGAATAGCATCAGTTCTGTTTTATTCGGGTTAACTCCTAGACCATTGCTTTTAGCCCATAGGTTTAACCTACGAAGTGCTCTTTCCATAATCTCGCTGACTGTAGAAGGAAACATTCCTGATACCAGCAACACTATATCGTCTGCATATGCTACTGCTTTCACTCCGCACTGGTATATTTATATGTTTTTTGTGGTTTTTGTTTCTCCACTAGTGCCTTTCTGTGAAGCTCGAAGGACCATATTTAAAATGTATACTCGATACATTGGGGAGCACTCACCACTGCGTTAAATTAAATTAAAACCTCCGGTTTATTTTTCATTTGTACATTTGGAATTTTAACAATTTTATTCAAATTTAAATTTATTGATTTTATTACACAATATTAATAAATATTATCGACGGGCGAGGCGGCGATACTCCAAATCCGGGAACGATTTGTCACTGCTGGCGATCGAGTGGACACGGATCGTGGTTGGATTTTTTAATTGGAGGTATCGTGAGGTGTCGACGCGGCAGAGTGTGTATTCGAAAGTTGATGGTCGAAGTGTATGGGCTGGCGAAAGGTGTCGACGCGGCGCAGTTTAGAAGCGAAAGTTGATAACGAATGTTAACGTGCGGCCTGTGTTGATCGACGTGTTTAGAACGAAATTGAGCCTGCTTTCTCCTTGTCCATCCGTTTTGATGAGTGAGTGTATAGGTATGGTGAGTTGTGTTGGTGTCTTCAGCTGTGGTGAATTAAGCTATCTTATTAGTGTGCACCAGTTTTTTCGGGTAAAGGGGTGGATGCTTAACTCATTTAAACAAATATTTTTTAGCTTACTGAAGTCTACATAAAGCCTTAACGGTATAACGGCAGTGCATTTAGAAGAATTCCAAAATGTTATAATTTTATATTTAGGTATATAGTCGATTTTCTTGTATTTACACATTTAGCAATCGATATCGAAAATCTTCAAATCATTAGTTTAACATATTTAAGTTAATTAACCTTCTTTAACGTAATGAAGATGATATAAAGCCATGGCGGCATAACGACAGTGCATTTAGAAAAATTCCGTAATCTTATATTTAGGTATAAGTTCGATTTTGTTGTATATAGGCATTTAGCAATCGATATCGAAATGCTTCATATAACTGGTTTAGCATATTTAGGTTAATTAACCCCCTCTATCTTACTGAAGTTTACATAAAGCCATAACGGCATAACGGCAGTATGTTTGGCTGAATTCCGTAATCTTTTATTTAGGTATAAAATCGATTTTCTTGTACATCCACATTAAGCAATCAATATCGAAATGCTTCAAATCATTAGTTTAGTATATTTAAGTAAATTAACTTTCTTTAACGTACTGAAATTTATATAAAGCCATAACGGCATAACGACAGTGCATGTAGAAGAATTCCGTAATCTTATATTTAAGTATAAAGTCGATTTTGTTGTATATACACATTTAGCAATCGATATCGAAATGCTTCAAATCATTAGTTTACTATATTTAAGTTAATTAAACATCTTTATTTTACTGAAGTCTATAAAAGCCTTAACGGCATAACGGCAGTGCATTTAGAAGAATTACGTAATCTTATATTTAGATATCACGCCGAATTTGTTGTATATACGCATTTAGCAATCGATATCGAAATTCTTCAAATCATTAGTTTAACATATTTAAAATAATTAACCTTCTTTAACGTAATGAAGGTGATGTAAAGCCATGGCGGTATAGCGGCAGTGCATTTAGAAGAATTACGTTATCTTATATTTAGGTATAAAGTCGGTTTTCTTGTATATACACAATTAGCAATCGATAACAAAATGCTTCAAATCATTAGTTTTACATATTTAAGTTAATTAACCTTCTTTAACTCACTGAAGTTTACATAAAGCCATAACGGTATAACGGCAGTGCATTTGGATGAATTCCGTAATCTTATATTAAGGTAAAAGGTCGATTTTGTTGTATATACACATTTAGCAATCGATATCGAAATGCTCCATCTCATAAGTTTAACATATTTAAGTTAATAAACCTTCCTTAACGATCTGAAATTGGCATATAGCCATGGCGGCATAACGGCAGTGCATGTAGAAGAATTCTGTAATCTCATATTTAGGTATAAAGTCGATTTTCTTGTATATACGCATTTAGCTATCGATATCGAAATGCTTCAAATCATTAGTTTAACATATTAAGATAATAAACGCTTTTTAGCTTACTGAAGTCTACATAAAGCCTTAACGGTATAACGCCAGTGCATTTAGATTAATTCCGTAAAGTTATAATTTTATTTTTAGGTATAAAGTCGATTTTCTTTTATCTACACATTTAGCAATTGATATCGAAATGCTTCAAATCATTAGTTTAATATATTAAAGTTAATTAACCTTCTTTACCGTAATGAAGGTTATATAAAGCCATAACGGCATAACGGCAGTGTATTTCGAAGAATTCCGTAATCTTATATTTAGGTATAAAATCGATTTTCTTGTACATACACATTTAGCAATCGATATCGAAATGCTTCAAATCATTAGTTTAACATATTTAAGTTAATTAACCTTCTTTACCGTAATGAAGGTTATATAAATCCATGGCGGCATAACGACAGTGCATGTAGAAGAATTCCGTAATCTTATATTTAGGTATATAGTCGATTTTCTTGTATTTACACATTTAGTAATCGATATCGAAAATCTTCAAATCATTAATTTAACATATTTAAGTTAATTAACCTTCTTTAACGTAATGAAGGTGATATAAAGCCATGGCGACATAACGACAGTGCATTTAGAAAAATTCCGTAATCTTATATTTAGTTATAAGTTCGATTTTGTTGTATATAGGCATTTAGCAATATCGAAATGCTTCATATAACTGGTTTAGCATATTTAGGTTAATTAACCTTCTTTATCTTACTGAAGTTTACATAAAGCCATAACGGCATAACGGCAGTATGTTTGAGAGAATTCCGTAATTTTTTATTTAGGTATAAAATTGATTTTCTTGTACATACACATTTAGCAATCGATATCGAAATGCTTCAAATCATTAGTTTAACATATTTAAGTAAATTAAATTTCTTTAACGTACTGAAATTTATATAAAGCCATAACGGCATAACGGCAGTGTATTTCGAAGATTTCCGTAATCTTATATTTAGATATAAAGCCGAATTTGCTGTATATACGCATTTAGCAATCGATATCGAAATTGTTCAAATCATTAGTTTAACATATTTAAAATAATTAACCTTCTTTAACGTAATGAAGATGATATAAAGCCATGGCGGCCTAACGACAGTGCATTTAGAAGAATTCCGTAATCTTATATTTAGGTATAAATTCGATTTTGTTGTATATACGCATTTAGCAATCGAAATCGAAATGCTTCAAATAACTGGTTTAGCATATTTAGGTTAATTAACCTTCTTTATCTTACTGAAGTTTACATAAAGCCATAACGGCAGTATATTTGGGTGAATTCCGTAAGCTTTTATTTAGGTATAAAATCGATTTTCTTGTACATACACATTTAGCAATCGATATCGAAATGCTCAAATCATTAGTTTAACATATTTGAGTAAACTAACCTTCTTTAACGTACTGAAATTTATATAAAGCCATAACAGCATAGCGGTGCATTTAGAAGAATTACGTTATCTTGTATTTAGGTATAAAGTCGATTTTCTTGTATATACGCATATAGCAATCGATATCGACATGCTTCAAATCATTAGTTTAACATATTAAAGTAATAAACCTTCTTAAACGCACTGAAGTCTTCATAAAGCCTTAACGAAATAACTGCAGTGCATTAGAAGAATTCCGTAATCTTATATTTAGGTAAAAAGCCGAATTTGATGTATATACGCATTTAGCAATCGATATCGAAATTCTTCAAATCATTAGTTTAACATATTTAAAATAATTAATCTTCTTTAACGTAACGAAGGTGATGTAAAGCCATGGCGATATAACGGCAGTGCATTTAGAAGAATTACGTTATCTTATATTTAGGTATAAAGTCGATTTTCTTGTATATACGCATTTAGCAATCGATATCGACATGTTTCAAATCATTAGTTTAACATATTTAAGTTAATAAACCTTCTTTGACGCACTGAAGTCTTCATAAAGGCTTAACGGTATAACTGCAGTGCATTTAGAAGAATTCCGTAATCTTATATTTAGGTATAAAGTCGGTTTAAGTGTATATACTCATTAAGCAATCGATATCGAAATGCTTCAAATCATTAGTTTAATATATTTAAATTAATAAAGCTTCTTTAACGCACTGAAGTTAACATAAAGCCATGGCGGCATAACGGCAGTGCATGTAGAAGAATTCCGTAATCTTATATTTAAGTATAAAGTCGATTTTGTTGTATATACACATTTAGCAATCGATATCGTAATGCTTCAAATCATTAGTTTAACATATTTAAGTTAATTAAACATCTTTATCTTACTGAAGTTCACATAAAGCCTTAACGGTATAACTGCAGTGCATTTAGAAGAATTCCGTAATCTTATATTTAAGTATAAAGTCGATTTTGCTGTATATACTCATTTATCGATCGATATCGAAATGCTTCAAATCATTAGTTTAATATATTTAAGTTAATAAAGCTTCTTTAACGTACTGAAGTTAACATAAAGCCATGGCGGCATAACGGCAGTGCATGTAGAAGAATTCCGTAATCTTATATTTAAGTATAAATTCGATTTTGTTGTATATACACATTTAGCAATCGATATCGAAATGCTTCAAATCATTAGTTTAACATATTTAAGTTAATTAAACATCTTTATTTTACTGAAGTCTATAAAAGCCTTAACGGCATAACGGCAGTGCATTTAGAAGAATTACGTAATCTTATATTTAGATATAAAGCCGAATTTGTTGTATATACGCATTTAGCAATCGATATCGAAATTCTTCAAATCATTAGTTTAACATATTTAAAATAATTAGCCCTCTTTAACGTAATGAAGGTGATGTAAAGCCATGGCGGTATAACGGCAGTGCATTTAGAAGAACTACGTTATCTTTTATTTAGGTATAAAGTCGATTTTCTTGTATATACGCATTTAGCAATCGATATCGACATGTTTCAAATCATTAGTTTAACATATTTAAGTTAATAAACCTTCTTTAACGCACTGAAGTCTTCATAAAGCCTTAACGGTATAACTGCAGTGCATTTATAAGAATTCCGTTATCTTATATTTAGGTATAAAGTCGGTTTTATTGTATGTATATACTCATTTAGCAATCGATATCGAAATGCTTCAAATCATTAGTTTAATATATTTAAGTTAATAAAGCTTCTTTAACGCACTGAAGTTAACATAAAGCCATGGCGGCATAACGGCAGTGCATGTAGAAGAATTCCGTAATCTTATATTTAAGTATAAAGTCGATTTTGTTGTATATACACATTTAGCAATCGATATCGTAATGCTTCAAATCATTAGTTTACTATATTTAAGTTAATTAAACATCTTTATTTTACTGAAGTCTACAAAAGCCTTAACGGCATAACGGCAGTGCATTTAGAAGAATTACGTAATCTTATATTTAGGTATAAAGTCGATTTTCGTGTATATACTCATTTAGCAATCGATATCGATATGCTTCAAATCATTAGTTTAATATATTAAAGTTAACAAAGCTTCTTTAACGCACTGAAGTTAACATAAAGCCATGGCGGCATAACGGCAGTGCATGTAGAAGAATTCCGTAATCTTATATTTAGGTATAAAGTCGATTTTCTTGTATATACACACTTAGCAATCGATATCGAAATGCTTAAAATCATTAGTTTAACATATTCAAGTTAATTAACCCTCTCTGTCTTACTAAAGTCTACATAAAGCCGTAACGGCATAACGGCAGTGCATTTAGAAGAATTCCGTTATCTTATATTTAGGTATAAATTTGATTTTCTTGTATGTATACATTTAGCAAGCGATATCGAAATGCTTCAAATCATTAGTTTAACATATTTGAGTTAATTAACCTTCTTTATCTTACTGAAGTTTACATAAAGCCATAACGGTATAACGGCAGTGCATTTGGATGAATTCCGTAATCTTATATTAAGGTAAAAAGTCGATTTTGTTGTATATACACATTTAGCAATCGATATCGAAATGCTCCATCTCATAAGTTTAACATATTTAAGTTAATAAACCTTCCTTAACGATCTGAAATTGGCATATAGCCATGGCGGCATAACGGCAGTGCATGTAGAAGAATTCTGTAATCTCATATTTAGGTATAAAGTCGATTTTCTTGTATATACGCATTTAGCTATCGATATCGAAATGCTTCAAATCATTAGTTTAACATATTAAGATAATAAACGCTTTTTAGCTTACTGAAGTCTACATAAAGCCTTAACGGTATAACGCCAGTGCATTTAGATTAATTCCGTAAAGTTATAATTTTTTTTTTAGGTATAAAGTCGATTTTCTTTTATCTACACATTTAGCAATTGATATCGAAATGCTTCAAACCATTAGTTTAACATATTTAAAATAATTAACCTTCTTTAACGTATTGAAGGTGATATAAAGCCATGGCGGCATAACGGCAGTACATGTGGAAGAATTCCGTAATCTTACATTTAGGTATAAAGTAGATTTTCTTGTATATATATATTTCGCAATCGATATCGAAATGCTTCAGATAACTGGTTTAACATATTTAAGTTAATAAACCTCCTTTAGCGAACTGAAGTTGACATATTTAGGTATAAAGTCGATTTTGTTGTACATACACATTTAGCAATCGATACCGAAATGCTTCAAATCATTAGTTTAGCATATTTAAGTAAATTAACCTTCTTTAACGTACTGAAATTTATATAAAGCCATAACGGCATAACGGCAGTGCATTTCGAAGAATTCCGTAATCTTATATTTAGATATAAAGCCGAATTTGTTGTATATACGCATTTAGCAATCGATATTGAAATTCTTCAAATCATTAGTTTAACATATTTAAAATAATTAACCTTCTTTAACGTAATGAAGGTGATATAAAGCCTTGGAGGCCTAACGACAGTGCATTTAGAAGAATTCCGTAATCTTATATTTAGGTATAAATTCGATTTTGTTGTATATACGCATTTAGGAATCGATATCGAAATGCTTCAAATAACTGGTTTAGCAGTTTAGGTTAATTAACCTTCTTTATCTTACTGAAGTCTACATAAAGCCATAACGGTATAACGGCAGTATATTTGGGTGAATTCCGTAAGCTTTTGTTTGGGTATAAAATCGATTTTCTTGTACATACACATTTAGCAATCGATATCGAAATGCTTCAAATCATTAGTTTAACATATTTAAGTTAATTAACCTTCTTTACCGTAATGAAGCTTATATAAAGCCATGGCGGCATAACGACAGTGCATGTAGAAGAATTCCGTAATCTTATATTTAGGTATATAGTCGATTTTCTTGTATTTACACATTTAGCAATCGATATCGAAAATCTTCAAATCATTAATTTAACATATTTAAGTTAATTAACCTTCTTTAACGTACTGAAATTTATATAAAGCCATAACGGCATAACGGCAGTGTATTTCGAAGAATTCCGTAATCTTATATTTAGATATAAAGCCGAATTTGTTGTATATACACATTTAGCAATCGATATCAAAATGCTCAAATCATTAGTTTAACATATTTGAGTAAACTAACCTTCTTTAACGTACTGAAATTTATATAAAGCCATAACAGCATAGCGGTGCATATAGAAGAATTACGTTATCTTGTATTTAGGTATAAAGTCGATTTTCTTGTATATACGCATATAGTAATCGATATCGACATGCTTCAAATCATTAGTTTAACATATTTAAGTTAATAAACCTTCTTTAACGCACTGAAGTCTTCATAAAGCCTTAACGAAATAACTGCAGTGCATTTAGAAGAATTCCGTTATCTTATATTTAGGTAAAAAGCCGAATTTGTTGTATATACGCATTTAGCAATCGATATCGAAATTCTTCAAATCATTAGTTTAACATATTTAAAATAATTAACCTTCTTTAACGTAATGAAGTTGATGTAAAGCCATGGCGGTATAACGGCAGTGCATTTAGAAGAATTACGTTATCTTATATTTAGGTATAAAGTCGATTTTCGTGTATATACTCATTTAGCAATCGATATCGAAATGCTTCAAATCATTAGTTTACTATATTTAAGTTAATAAAACATCTTTATTTTACTGAAGTCTACAAAAGCCTTAACGGCATAACGGCAGTGCATTTAGAAGAATTACGTAATCTTATATTTAGGTATAAAGTCGATTTTCGTGTATATACTCATTTAGCAATCGATATCGAAATGCTTCAAATCATTAGTTTAATATATTAAAGTTAATAAAGCTTCTTTAACGCACTGAAGTTAACATAAAGCCATGGCGGCATAACGGCAGTGCATGTAGAAGAATTCCGTAATCTTATATTTAGGTATAAAGTCGATTTTCTTGTATATACACACTTAGCAATCGATATCGAAATGCTTCAAATCATTAGTTTAACATATTCAAGTTAATTAACCCTCTCTGTCTTACTGAAGTCTATATAAAGCCGTAACGGCATAACGGCAGTGCATTTAGAAGAATTCCGTTATCTTATATTTAGGTATAAATTTGATTTTCTTGTATGTATACATTTAGCAAGCGATATCGAAATGTTTCAAATCATTAGTTTAACATATTTAAGTTAATTAACC
>JAPZAG010000346.1:0-53241 GCA_027475135.1 Bactrocera correcta | reverse complement strand
TTGTACCTAAATATAAGATTACGGAATTCTTCTAAATGCACTGCCGTTATACCGTTATGGCTTTATATCAACTTCAGTTAGTTAAAGAAGGTTTATTAACTTAAACATATTAAACTAATGATTTGAAGCATTTCGATATCGATTGCTAAATGAAAATATACAAGAAAAGCGACTTTTTAACTAAATAACGGGTGATTTTTTTGAGGTTAGGATTTTCATGCATTAGTATTTGACAGATCACGTGGGATTTCAGACATGGTGTCAAAGAGAAAGATGCTCAGTATGCTGTGACATTTCATCATGAATAGACTTGCTAACGAGCAACGCTTGCAAATCATTGAATTTTATTACCAAAATCAGTGTTCGGTTCGAAATGTGTTTCGCGCTTTACGTCCGATGAGCGATGAGGCTCATTTCTGGTTGAATGGCTACGTAAATAAGCAAAATTGCCGCATTTGGGGTGAAGAGCAACCAGAAGCCGTTCAAGAACTGCCCATGCATCCCGAAAAATGCACTGTTTGGTGTGGTTTGTACGCTGGTGGAATCATTGGACCGTATTTTTTCAAAGATGCTGTTGGACGCAACGTTACGGTGAATGGCGATCGCTATCGTTCGATGCTAACAAACTTTTTGTTGCCAAAAATGGAAGAACTGAACTTGGTTGACATGTGGTTTCAACAAGATGGCGCTACATGCCACACAGCTCGCGATTCTATGGCCATTTTGAGGGAAAACTTCGGACAACAATTCATCTCAAGAAATGGACCCGTAAGTTGGCCACCAAGATCATGCGATTTAACGCCTTTAGACTATTTTTTGTGGGGCTACGTCAAGTCTAAAGTCTACAGAAATAAGCCAGCAACTATTCCAGCTTTGGAAGACAACATTTCCGAAGAAATTCGGGCTATTCCGGCCGAAATGCTCGAAAAAGTTGCCCAAAATTGGACTTTCCGAATGGACCACCTAAGACGCAGCCGCGGTCAACATTTAAATGAAATTATCTTCAAAAAGTAAATGTCATGAACCAATCTAACGTTTCAAATAAAGAACCGATGAGATTTTGCAAATTTTATGCGTTTTTTTTAAAAAAAAGTTATCAAGCTCTTAAAAAATCACCCTTTATAAGATTACGGAACTCTTCAAATTCACTGCCGTTATACCGTTATGCCTTTATGTAAACTTCAGTAAGATAAAGAAGGTTAATTAACTTAAATATGTTAAACTAATGATTTGAGGCATTTCGATATTGATTGCTAAATGTGTATATACAAGAAAATCGACTTTATACCTAACTATAATATTACGGAATTCTTCTAAATGCACTGCCGTTATGCCGCCATGGCTTTATGTTAACTTCAGTGCGTTAAAGTAGGTTTGTTAACTTAAGTATGTTAAACTAATGATTTGAAGCATTTCGATATCGATTGCTAAATGAGTATATACAAGAAAATCGACTTTATACCTAAATATAAGATTACGGAATTCTTCCAAATGTACTGTCGTTATGTCGCCATGGCTTCATGTCACCTTCGGTAGGTTAAAGAAGGTAATTTAACTTAAATATGTTAAACTAATGATTTGAAGCATTTCGATATTGATTGCTAAATGTGCTAATACAAGAAACTTGACTTTATACCTAAACATAGGATAACGGAATTTTTCCAAATGCACTGCCGTTATTCCGCCATGGCTTTATGTCAACTTCAGTTCGTTAAAGTAGGTTTGTTAACTTAAATATGTTAAACTTATGATTTGAAGGATTTCGATATCGATCTCTAAATGCATATATACAAGAAAATCGACTTTATACCTAAATATGTATAAGATTTCGGAATTCTTCCAAATTACTGTCGTTTTGGCGCCATGGCTTTATTTCACCTTCAATACGTTAAAGATGGTAAATTAACTTAAATATGTTAAGCTAATGATTTGAAGCATTTCGGTATCGATTTCTAAATGCATATATACCAGAAAATCGACTTTATACCTTAATATAAGATTACGAAATTCTTCCAAATTACTGTCGTTATGGCGTTAAGGCTTTATTTCACCTTCAATACGTTAAAGATGGTTAATTAATTTTAATATGTTAAACTAATGATTTGAAGCATTTCGATATCGGTTGCTAAATGTGTATGTACAAGAACATCGACTTTATACCTAAATATAAGATTAGGGAATTCTTCTACATGCACTGCCATTATGCCGCCATGGTTTGTATCAACTTCAATACGTTAAAGAAGGTAATTATTTTAAGTATGTTAAACTAATGGTTTGAAGCATTTCGATATCGACTGCTAAATGTGTAAATACAACAAAATCGACCTTATACCTAAATATAAAATTATAATATTACGGAGTTCTTCTAAATGCACTGCCGTTATACCGTTAAGGCTTTATGTAGACCTCATTAAGCTAAAAAATGTTTATTAACTTAATATGTTTAACTAATGATTTGAAGCATTTCGATATCGATTGCTAAATGTGCGTATGCAAAAAAATCGAATTTAAACCTAAATATAAGCCGTTATGCCGCCATGGCTTTGTGTTAACTTCAGTGCGTTAAAGTAGGTTTGTTAACTTAAATATGTTAAATCAGTTATTTGAAGCATTTCGATATCGATTGCTTAATGCATATATACAAGAAAACCGACTTTATTCCTAAATATAAGATTACGGAATTCTTCCAAATGTACTGTCATTATACCACCATGGCTTTATATCAACTTCAATACGTTAAAAAAGGTTAATTAACTTAAATATGTTAAACTAATGATTTGAAGCATTTAGGTGTCGATTGCTTAATGTGTATATACAAAAAAATCGAATTTATACCTAAATATAAGATTACGGATTCCTTCTACATGCACTGCCGTTATGCCGCCATGGCTTTGTGTTAACTTCAGTGCGTCAAAGTAGATTTGTTAACGTAAATATGTCAAACTAATGATTTGAAGCATTTCGATATCGATTGCTAAATGAGTATATACAAGAAAATCGACTTTATACCTAAATATAAGATTACGGAATTCTTCCAAATGGACTGCCGTTATGCCGTTAAGGCGATTGTAGACTTCAGTAAGATAAAGGGGGTTAATGAACTTAAATATGTTAAACTAATGATTTGAGGCATTTCGATATCGATTGCTAAATGTGTATATACAAGAAAATCGACTTTATACCTAAATATAAGATTACGGAATTCTTCCAAATGTACTGTCGTTATGCCGCCATGGCTATATATCAACTTTAATATGTTAAAGAAGGTTAATTAACTTAAATATGTTAAACTAATGATTTGAGGCATTTCGATATCGATTTCTAAATGTGAATATACAACAAAATCGACTATATACCTAAATATAAGATTACGAAATTCTCACAATTGCACTGCCGTTATACCGTTATGGCTTTATGCCAACTTCAGTTCGTTAAAGAAGGTTTATTAACTTTAATATGTTAAACAAATGATTTGAAGCATTTCGATATCGATTGCTAAATGTGTATATACAACAAAATCGACTTTTTACCTAAATATAAGATTACGTAATTCTTCTAAATGCTTTGCCGTTATGCATATAAGGCGTTTGTAGACTTCAGTAAGATAAAGAGGGTTAATTAACTTAAATATGTTAAACTAATGATTTGAGGCATTTCGATATCGATTGCTAAATGTGTATGTACAAGAAAATCGACTTTATACCTAAAAATATGATAACGGAATTCTTCTACATGTACTGCCGTTATGCCGTTAAGGCGTTTGTAGACTTCAGTAAGATAAAGGGGGTTAATTAATTTAAATATGTTAAACTAATGATTTGAAGCATTTCGATATCGATTGCTAAATGTGTATACACAAGAAAATCGAATTTATACCTAAATATAAGATTACGTAATTCTTCTAAATGCTTTGCCGTTATGCCGTTAAGATGTTTGTAGACTTCAGTAAAATAAAGAGGGTTAATTAACTTAAATATGTTAAACTAATGATTTGAAGCTTTGCGATTTCGATTGCTAAATGAGTATATACAAGAAAATCGACTTTATACCTAAATATAAGATTACGTAATTCTTCTAAATGCTTTGCCGTTATGCCGTTAAGATGTTTGTAGACTTCAGTAAAATAAAGAGGGTTAATTAACTTAAATATGTTAAACTAATGATTTGAAGCTTTGCGATTTCGATTGCTAAATGAGTATATACTAGAAAAGCGACATTATACCTAAATATAAGATTACGTAATTCTTCCAAATGCTTTGCCGTTATGCCGTTAAGGCGTTTGTAGACTTCAGTAAGATAAAGAGGGTTAATTATCTTAAATATGTTAAACTTATGATTTGAAGCATTTCGATTTCGATTGCTAAATGAGTATATACAAGAAAATCGACTTTATACCTAAATATAAAATTACGTAATTCTTCTAAATGCTTTGCCGTTATGCCGTTAAGGCGTTTGTAGACTTCAGTAAGATAAAGAGGGTTAATTAGCTTAAATATGTTAAACTAATGATTTGAAGCATTTCGATATCGATTGCTAAATGTGTATATACAACAAAATCGACTTTATACCTAGTTATAAGATTACGTAATTCTTCTAAATGCACTGCCGTTATGCCGCCATGGCTTTATGTTAACTTCGGTGCGTTTAAGAAGCTTTATTAACTTAGATAAGTTACACTAGTTATTCGAAGCATTTCGAAATCGATCGCTTAATGCATATATACAAGAAAATCGACTTTCTACCTAAATATAAGTTTACGGAATTCTTCTAAATGCACTGCCGTTATGCCGCCATGGCTTTACGTTAACTTCAGTTCGTGTAAGAAGGTTTGTTAACTTAAATATGTTAAACCAGTTATTTGAAGCATTTCGATATCGATTGCTTAATGCATATATACAAGAAAATCGACTTTATACCTAAATAAAAGATTACGGAATTCTTCCAAATGTACTGTCGTTATGCCACCATGGCTTTATATCAACTTCAATACGTTAAAAAAGGTTAATTAACTTAAATATGTTAAACTAATGATTTGAAGCATTTAGATATCGATTGCTAAATGTGTATATACAACAAAATCGACTTTATACCTAAATATAAGCTTACGGAATTCTTCTAAATGCACTGCCGTTATGCCGCCATGGCTTTATGTTAACTTCGGTGCGATTAAGAAGCTTTATTAACTTATATATGTTAAACTTATGATTTGAAGATTTTCGAAATGGATTGCTAAATGCATATACACAACAAATTCGACTTTATACCTAAATATAAGATTACGGAATTCTTCCAAATGCACTGCCGTTATGCCGTTATGGCTTTATGTTAACTTCAGTTCGTTTAAGAAGGTTTATTAACTTAGATAAGTTACACTAGTTATTTGAAGCATTTCGAAATCGATTGCTTAATGCATATATACAAGAAAATCGACATTCTACCTAAATATAAGTTTACGGAATTCTTCTAAACGCACTGCCGTTGTGCCGTTATGGCTTTATGTTAACTTCAGTTCGTTTAAGAAGGTTTGTTAACTTAAATATATGAAACTAATGATTTGAAGCATTTCGATATCGATTGCTAAATGCGTATATACAACAAAATCGACTTTATACCTAAATATAAGATTACGGAATTCTTCTAAATGCTTTGCCGTTATCCCGTTAAGGAGTTTGTAGACTTCAGTAAGATAGAGAGGGTTAATTAGCTTAAGTATGTTAAACTAATGATTTGAAGCATTTCGATATCGATTGCTAAATGTGTATATACAACAAAATTGACTTTATACCTAAATATAAGATTACGAAATTCTTTTAAATGCTTTGCCGTTAAGCCGTTAAAACGTTTGTAGACTTCAGTGCGTTAAAGTAGGTTTGTTAACTTAAATATGTTAAACTAATGATTTGAAGCATTTCGATTTCGATTGCTAAGTATGTAGATACAAGAAAATCGACTTTATACCTATATATAAGATTACGGAATTCTTCTAAATGCTTTACAGTTATGCCGTTAAGGCGTTTGTAGACTTCAGTAAGATAGAGAGGGTTAATTAACTTTAATATATTAAAATAATGATTTGAGGCATTTCGATAGCGATTGCTAAATGTGTATATACAACAAAATCGACTTTATACCTAAATATATGATAACGGAATTCTTCTACATGCACTGCCGTTATGCCGTTAAGGCGTTTGTAGACTTCAGTAATATAAAGAGGGTTAATTAACTTAAATATGTTAAACTAATGATTTGAAGCATTTCGATATCGATTGCTAAATGTGTATATACAAGAAAATCGACTTTATACCTAATTATAAGATAACGTAATTCTTCTAAATGCTTTGCCGTTATGCCGTTAAAACGTTTGTAGACTTCAGTAAGATAAAGAGGGTTAATTAACTTAAATATGTTAAACTAATGATTTGAAGCATTTCGATATCGATTGCTAAATGAGTATATACAAGCAAAATCGACTTTATACCTAAATATAGGATTACGTAATTCTTCTAAATGCTTTGCCATTATGCCGCTAAAACGTTTGTAGACTTCAGTAAGATAAAGAGGGTTAATTAACTTAAATATGTTAAACTAATGATTTGAAGCATTTTTATATCGATTGCTAAATGAGTATGTACAAGAAAATCGACTTTATAGCTAAATATATGATAACGGAATTCTTCTACATGCACTGCCGTTATGTCGTTAAGGCGTTTGTAGACTTCAGTAATATAAAGGGGGTTAATTAACTTAAATATGTTAAACTAATGATTTGAGGCATTTCGATATCGATTGCTAAATGTGTATATACAGCAAAATCGACTTTATACCTAAATATAGGATAACGTAATTCTTCTAAATGCTTTGCCGTTATGCCGTTAAGGCGTTTGTAGACTTCAGTAAGATAAAGAGGGTTAATTAACTTAAATATGTTAAACTAATGATTTGAGGCATTTCGATATCGATTGCTAAATGTGTATGTACAAGAAAATCGACTTTATACCTAAATATATGATAACGGAATTCTTCTACATGCACTGCCGTTATGCCGTTAAGGCGTTTGTAGACTTCAGTAAGATAAAGAGGGTTAATTAGCTTAAATATGTTAAACTTATGATTTGAAGATTTTCGAAATCGATTGCTAAATGCATATACACAACAAAATCGACTTTATACCTAAATATAAGATTACGGAATTCTTCTAAATGCTTTGCCGTTATGCCGTTAAAACGTTTGTAGACTTCAGTAAGATAAAGAGGGTTAATTAGCTTAAATATGTTAAACTAATGATTTGAAGCATTTCGATATCGATTGCTAGATGTGTATATACAACAAAATCGACTTTATACCTAATTATAAGATTACGTAATTCTTCTAAATGCTTTGCCGTTATGCCGTTAGGATGTTTGTAGACTTCAGTAAAATAAAGAGGGTTAATTAACTTAAATATGTTAAACTAATGCCTTGAAGCTATTCGATTTCGATTACTAAATGTGTATATTCAAGAAAATCGACTTTATACCTAAATATAAGATTACGGAATTCTTCCAAATGCACTGCCGTTATTTCGTTATGGTTTTATGTTAACTTCAGTTAGCTTAAGAAGGTTTATAAACTTAAATATGTTAAACCAGTTATTTGAAGCATTTCGATATCGATTGCTTAATGCATATAAACATGAAAATCGACTTTATTCCTAAATATAAGATTACGGAATTCTTCCAAATGTACTGTCGTTATGCCACCAGGCTTTATACCAACTTCAATACGTTAAAAAAGGTTAATCAGCTTAATTATGATAATCTTATAATTTGAGGCATTTCGATATCGATTGCTAAATGTGTATATAGAAGAAAATCGACTTTATACCTAAATATAAGATTACGAAATTCTTCTACATGAACTGCCGTTATGCCGCCATGGCTTTGTGTTAACTTCAGTGCGTTAAAGAAGCTTTATTGACTTAAATATGCTAAACTAATGATTTGAGTATTTCCGAAATCGATTGCTAAGTGCATATATACAAGAAAATCTTCCTTATACCTAAATATAAGATTACGGAATTCTTCCAAATGTATTGTCGTTATGCCGCCATGGCTTTATATGAACTTCAATATGTTAAAGAAGGTTAATTAACTTAAATATGTTAAACTAATGATTTGAGGCATTTCGATATCGATTGCTAAATGTGTATATACAACAAAATCGACTTTATACCTAAATATAAGCTTACGGAATTCTTCTAAATGCACTGCCGTTATGCCGCCATGGCTTTCTGTTAACTTCGTTGCGTTAAAGAAGCTTTATTAACTTAAATATGTTAAACTTATGATTTGAAGCATTAGATATCGATTGCTAAATGTGTATTTACAACAAAATCGACTTTATACCTAAATATAAGCTTACGGAATTCTTCTAAATGCACTGCCGTTATGGCTTTATGTTAACTTCAGTTCATTAAAGAAGGTTTAATAACTTAGATATGTTACACCAGTTATTGGAAGCATTCCGAAATCGATTGCTTAATGCATATATACAAGAAAATCGACTTTATACCTAAATATAATATTACGGAATACTTCTAAATGTACTGTCGTTATGCCACCATGGCTTTATATCAACTTCAATACGTTAAAAAAGGTTAATTAAATTAAATATGTTAAACTAATGATTTGAAGCATTAGATATCGATTGCTAAATGTGTATTTACAACAAAATCGACTTTATACCTAAATATAAGCTTACGGAATTCTTCTAAATGCACTGCCGTTATGCCGCCATGGCTTTCTGTTAACTTCGTTGCGTTAAAGAAGCTTTATTAACTTAAATATGTTAAACTAATGATTTGAAAGTTTTCGAAACCGATTGCTAAATGCATATACACAACAAAATCGACTTTATACCTAAATATAAGATTTCGGAATTCTTCCAAATGCACTGCCGTTATGCCGTTATGGCTTTATGTTAACTTCAGTTCGTTTAAGAAGGTTTATTAACTTAGATATGTTACACTAGCTATTTGAAGCATTTCGATATCGATTGCTAAATGAGTATATACAAGAAAATCGACTTTATACTTAAATATATGATAACGGAATTCTTCTACATGCACTGCCGTTATGCCGCCATGGCTTTGTGTTACCTTCAGTGCGTTACAGAAGCTTTATTAACTTAAATATGTTAAACTAATGATTTGAAGCATTTCGATTTCGATTGCTAAATGAGTATATACAAGAAAATGGACTTTAAACCTAAGCATAAGATTACGGAATTCTTCTAAATGCTTTGCAGTTATGCCGTTAAGGCGTTTGTAGACTTCAGTAAGATAGAGTGGGTTAATTAACTAAATTATGATAAACTAATGATTTGAGGCATTTCGATATCGATTGCTAAATGTGTATATAGAAGAAAATCGACTTTATACCTAAATATAAGATTACGGAATTCTTCTACATGAACTGCCGTTATGCCGCCATGGCTTTGTGTTAACTTCAGTGCGTTACAGAAGCTTTATTAACTTAAATATGTTAAACTAATGATTTGAAGCATTTCGATTTCGATTGCTAAATGAGTATATACAAGAAAATGGACTTTAAACCTAAGCATAAGATTACGGAGTTCTTCTAAATGCTTTGCAGTTATGCCGTTAAGGCGTTTGTAGACTTCAGTAAGATAGAGTGGGTTAATTAACTTAAATATGTTAAACTAATGATTTGAGGCATTTCGATATCGATTGCGAAATGTGTATATACAAGAAAATCGACTTTATACCCAAATATATGATAACGGAATTCTTCTACATGCACTGCCGTTACGCCGTTAAGGCGTTTGTAGACTTCAGTAAGATAAAGATGGTTAGTTAACTTAAATATGTTAAACTAATGATTTGAAGCATTTCGATATCGATTGCTAAATGCGTATATACAAGAAAATCGACTTTATACCTAAATATAAGATTACGTAATTCTTCTAAATGCTTTGCCGTTATGCCGTTTATAGACTTCAGTAAGATAAAGAGGGTTAATTAACTTAAATATGTTAAACTAATGATTTGAGGCATTTCGATATCGATTGCTAAATGTGTATACAAGAAGTTATTTGATGCATTTCGATATCGATTGCTAAATGTGTAAATACAAGAAAATCGACTTTATACCTAAATATAAAATTATAACATTACGGAATTCTTCTAAATGCACTGCCGTTATACCGTTAACCCATTACTGCTCACACCTAAAACCCGCTATGATAAGCTAATGAAATTTTAAGCAGACGTCTGTAATGCTATTAAAAGGGTAATTTCCAATTTTCAAAAAAATATCTCAAAAGATATGGGCGCGGCGGAGCGTATGATATATCATACATAAACGTATACGGAGACTTGCCTCTATGAAAATAAAATGTAAACATCACTATAACTTTTGAGTTCAAATTGACATCGTATTTATATATTTAATGACATATTCATTGTTAATTTTCAGATTTAGTTGCTGACTCAGTTTACATGATATTTGTAGAAACAGTTATCTGGGTGCAAGCCAAAATTACATTTCATGCATATAAATTTCGTACACTTTCCACAATTTTTGCATCGGCGCTGAGTTTTTGAGTAATTTACGTAGTGCTCGACTCCGTCGTATCTAGTTTCGTTTTCTCGTTTTCTCTTTCGTGATGAGACTGGATGAAAATCTATTGGCTTTGAAAGTATGCTCCTTGTAAGTCGTCGGATGAAGCCGAGAAGAGTAACTTGTGGATAAGCTTTCCGAAATAATATCCATAAATTTACAACGGCACCATTTAAGCAAAATCTGAAAATGGGCCAATACCATTTTCTTGACCGAATCCGAGTTCGGTACGCTGCCCTTTGCTGGTCAAAGAGATCGACTCCACCCATTCCCGAATTATACTCCTTGATAATGACTGGTTGCTTTACGTCTTGTCTGCGTTTCTGTTGTCGATCATATCTTTTGCATAATCCGGTTGTTGTCGTTATGTTGTCGTTTTTACAATTTGTTGCAATGGTGACATTATTGTTATCATTCCACCTAACTAGGGTAATATTTTTAGATTTTAGTGCTTCACAAGTACCACGGGGTTCTCTTTTCATGCTACTCAAAGGAGCATTTTCAATACGGTCCGACCGAATCGTTCCCACCACTGTTATATTTTTCTTATCAAACTCTTCTAATAATTTAAAACTATTGAAATAGTTATCTAGAAATACAGTGCTGTGTTCGGGAACTATGTCATAACATAAACTTTTTGTGACAGATAAACCTAAGGGCTCATTAGATCGAATCATGCCTTTTCCGGTGTACAAATCGAAGTTTAATAAATATCCTTCTGAAGTAGTCATACACCTAATTTTGTATCCATAGCGAATTGGTTTTCCTCGTATAAACTGCTTGAAAGAATGCTTACCAAAATACGGCTCCATCGATTCGTCTACAGAAAATGAAGTTCCAAAGGGTTTTCCAAGCTCTTTAAACTTTGTATTTAAATGATCAAGAACAGGCTGAACTTTGAAAGCCTTATTATTCGAATCAATTTGTGTATTATCATTGAAATGAAGGTAGCGATGTATTTTTTCAAATTTATTCCTCGCCATTGAACCTGCCACTAAATGATTGTACACATCACTTTCTGTCTCCCAGTACATGCGAGTAGCTGGAACCTTAAAATAAAAATGTTTAATTTACTCGTAACAAGTAAGCAAGTGAATTTGTGGTTCAGGTTAGTCACCTTGTTGTATCCACTTAGTATAAGGATGCCGAAATATGTGTATAACTCCTCAAGATTTACGGTGAAAGCTTCATCTCCTTTGTTTGTGGCGTACTTAACAGTCTCTGATTGTATACATTCCATAAATTCGCTATCAAAAATTCTTTTAAAAAGTTGTATTGGACTTAAATCATTTTCCAAAATATCTGCTACAATGTCCGGAGTATGCTCGCGTATTGCTGTGATAGAACATTCACTTGCTTTTAGTACTATCTTGGACCATTTTCGGCAAATCTTCTTTTTTTTAGTTTTCCTTTGAGTTGAATTCCTTGAACGTGGGGCTAGTGAACTGCTCGCTTCATTTAGAAACTGTTGCTCCTCCACTTCTGAGTTATCAATTCTTATTTCACATGCCCTTTTAAGAACTCCACGACCCAAATCACCCAGTGTACCTTCATCGTCTTCATCTGCGTCATCGCAATCGGATAACTCCTGTTCTTCGGGGGGGAGCAAAGTCACATCAATAAAATTGGCATTATTGATGTTTTCTATAATCTCTGCATCATCGTCTTCATTTAAATCTTGGAGCCATCCAACTATCTCCTCAGTTGTTGCTTGTCTACAAGGAGATATTAGGAATGAATTTTCATATAGCAAAAACTGGGCTAGCGTTTACGTATGATAAAACATACACAATAGTTTACAAATAGTTAAAACACTTTCGGAGCTCAATTTTTCACTGCACTTTATATTCATTTGATAGCTTAGGGTTTTAGCTTTAAGTTTATGCACATTTAAAGTTATACAAATTCCTCGCTTACTATTTATAAAAATATAAACCTCACCTTCGAGTCATTATTCACTTTTCCGAAAAATGCTACGTAAATTGGCGCGAGAATTGTAAACAAATGAGCTTTAAGCGACAATTAAAAAGCTTTTCTAATGCAACAATACTTTTATCTCGCTCACACTGCAAATATAGAAAGCTTTTATTGCATTTCGGATTTTTGACGAATTTTTAAAAAAAGCTCTTTTTGCGTATGATACATCATACGTTGTCATTAATGGGTTAAGGCTTTATGTAGATAAGCTAAAAAGCGTTTATTAACTTAATATGTTAAACTAATGACTTGAAGAATTTCGATATCGATAGCTAGATGTATATACAAGAAAACCGAATTTATACCTAAATATAAGATAACGGAATTCTTCTAAATGCACTGCCGTTATGCCGCCATGGCTATATCCCAACTTCAGATCGTTAAAGAAGGTTTATTAACATAAATATGTTAAACTAATGAGTTGAAGCATCTCAATATCGATCGCTAAATGTGTATATACAAGAAAATCGACTTTTTACATAAATATAAGGCTACGGAATTCTTCTAAATGTACTGTCGTTATGCCGCCATGGCTTTATATCAACTTCAATACGTTAAAGAAGGTTAATTAACTTAAATATGTTAAACTAATGATTTGAAGCATTTCGATATCGAGTGTTGAATGCGTATGTACAACAAAATCGACTTTATACCTAAATATAAGATAACGGAATTCATATAAATATACTGCCGTTATGCCGTTATGGCTTTATGTAAACGTCAGTAAGATAAAGGAGGTTTATTTACTTAAATATGTTAAACCAGTTATCTGAAGCATTTCGATATCGAAATGTATATATACAAGAAAATCGACTTTATATATAAAATTATAACATTACGGAATTCTTCTAAATGCACTGCCGTTATACCGTTATGGCTTTATGTAAACGTCAGTAAGATAAAGGAGGTTTATTAACTTAAATATGTTAAACCAGTTATCTGAAGCATTTCGATATCGAAATGTATATATACAA
This sequence comes from Bactrocera correcta, assembly GCA_027475135.1. NCBI lineage: Eukaryota > Metazoa > Arthropoda > Insecta > Diptera > Tephritidae > Bactrocera > Bactrocera correcta. Next base: position 39,671 of record JAPZAG010000346.1, on the reverse strand, counting down.
GAAAATCGACTTTATATATAAAATTATAACATTACGGAATTCTTCTAAATGCACTGCCGTTATACCGTTATGGCTTTATGTACACTTCAGTAAGAAAAATAAGGTTAATTAACTTAAATATGTTAAACTAATGAGTTGAACCATCTCGATATCGAATGCTAATGTGTATATACAACAAAATCGACTTTATACCTAAATATAAGATTACGGAATTCTTCTAAATGCACTGCCGTTATGCCGCCATGGCTTTAAGCCAACTTCAATACGTTAAAGAAGGTTAATTAACTTAAATATGTTAAACATATGATTTGAAGCATTTCGATATCGATTGCTAAATGCGTATATACAACAAAATCGACTTTATACCTAAACATAAGATTACGGAACTTTTCTACCTGCAATGTCGTAATGCCGCCATGGCTTTATATCACCTTCATTACGTTAAAGAAGGTTAATTAACTTAAATATGTTAAACTAATGATTTGAAGCATTTCGATATCGATTGCTAAATGCGTATGTACAACAAAATCGACTTTGTACCTAAATATAAGATTACGGAATTCTTCCAAATGCACTGCCGTTATACCGTTATGGCTTTATGTACACTTCAGTAAGAAAAATAAGGTTAATTAACTTAAATATGTTAAACTAATGAGTTGAACCATCTCGATATCGAATGCTAATGTGTATATACAACAAAATCGACTTTATACCTAAATATAAGATTACGGAATTCTTCTAAATGCACTGCCGTTATGCCGCCATGGCTTTAAGCCAACTTCAGATCGTTAAAGAAGGGTTATTAACTTAAATATGTTAAACTAATGATTTGAAGCATTTCGATATCGATTGCTAAATGCGTATGTACAACAAAATCGACTTTATACCTAAATATAAGATTACGGAATTCTTCCAAACGCACTGCCGTTATACCGTTATGGCTTTATATTAACTTCAGTAAGAAAAATAAGGTCAATTAACTTAAATATTTTAAACTAATGATTTGAAGCATCTCGATATCGATTGCTAAATGTGCAAATACAACAAAATCGACATTATACCTAAATATAAGTATACGGAATTCCAAATGCACAATACAAGAAATCGATGTAAATGTAAGTTAGTTAACCTTCTTTAACGTAATGAAGGTGATATAAAGCCATGGCGGCATAACGACAGTGCATTTAGAAGAATTCCGTAATCTTATATTTAGGTATAAAGTCGATTTTGTTGTATATACGTATTTAGCAATCGATATCGAAATGCTTCAAATCATTAGTTAAACATATTTAAGTTAATTAATCTTCTTTAACGTATTGAAGTTGATGTAAAGCCATGGCAGCATAACGACAATACATTTGAAAGAATTTCGTGGTCTTACATTTATGTATAAAGTCGATTTTCTTGTATATACACATTTAGCAATCGATATCGAAATGCTTCAAATAACTGGTTTAACATATTTAAGTTAATAAACCTTCTTTAACGAACGGAAGTTGGCTTAACGCCATGGCGGCATAACGGCAGTGCATTTAGAAGAATTCCGTAATCTTATATTTAGGTATAAAGTCGATTTTCTTGTATATACACATTTAGCTATCGATATCGAAATGCTTCAAATCATTAGTTTAACATATTAAGTTAATAAACATTTTTTAGCATACTGAAGTCTACATAAAGCCTTAACGGTATAACGGCAGTGCATTTAGAAGAATTCCGTAATGTTATAATTTTATATATAAAGTCGATTTTCTTGTATATATACATTTCGATATCGAAATGCTTCAGATAACTGGTTTAACATATTTAAGTTAATAAACCTCCTTTATCTTACTGACGTTTACATAAAGCCATAACGGCATAACGGCAGTATATTTATATGAATTCCGTTATCTTATATTTAGGTATAAAGTCGATTTTGTTGTACACACAATTTTAGCAATCGATATCGAAATGCTTCAAATCATTAGTTTAACATATTTAAGTTAATTAACCTTCTTTAACGAACGGATGTTGGCATAAAGTCATGGCGGCATAACGACAGTACATTTGGAAGAATTCCGTAGTCTTATATTTAGGTATAAAGTCGATTGTCTTTTATATATGCATTAAGCAATCGATATCGGAATGCTTCAAATAACTGGTTTAACATATTAAAGTTGATAAACCTTCTTTAACGAACTGAAGTTAACATAAAGCCATAACGGTATAACGGCAGTGCATTTGGAAGAATTCCGTATACTTATATTTAGGTATAATGTCGATTTTGTTGTATTTACACATTTAGCAATCGATATCGAGATGCTTCAAATCATTAGTTTAAAATATTTAAGTTACTTAACCTTATTTTTCTTACTGAAGTTTACGTAAAGCGAAACGTTATAACGGCAGTGTATTTGGAAGAATTCCGTAATCTTATATTTAGGTATAAAGTCGATTTTGTTGTATATACACATTAGCAATCGATATCGAGATGGTTCAACTCATTAGTTTAACATATTAAGTAAATAAACATTTTTTAGCTGACTGAAGTCTACATAAAGCCTTAACGGTATAACGGCACTGCATTTAGAAGAATTTCGTAATGTTATAATTTTATATATAAAGTCGACTTTCTTGTATATATACATTTCACAATCGATATCGAAATGCTTCAAATAACTGGTTTAACATATTTAACTTATTAAACCTTCTTTAACGAACTGAAGTTAACATAAAGCCATAACGGTATAACGGCAGTGCATTTGGAAGAATTCCGTATACTTATATTTAGGTATAATGTCGATTTTGTTGTATTTGCGCATTTAGCAATCGATATCGAGATGGTTCAACTCATTAGTTTAACATATTTAAGTTAATAAACCTTCTTTAACGATCTGAAGTTGGCTTAAAGCCATGGCGGCATAACGACAGTGCATTTAGAAGAATTCCGTTATCTTATATTTAGGTATAAAGTCGATTTTCTTGTATATACACATTTAGCAATCGATAACGAAATGCTTCAAATCATTAGTTTAACATATCTAAGTTAATTAACCTTCTTTAACGTATTGAAGTTGATATAAAGTCATGGCTGCATAACGGCAGTGCATTTAGAAGAATTCCGTAATCTTATATTTAGGTATAAATTCGATTTTGTTGTATATACACATTAGCAATCGATATCGAGATGGTTCAACTCATTAGTTTAACATATTTAAGTTAATTAACCTTATTTTTCTTACTGAAGTGTACATAAACCCATACCGGCATAACGGCAGTGCATTTAGAAGAGTTCCGCAATCTTATATTTAAGTATAAAGTCGATTTTCTTGTATTTACACATTTAACAATATATATCGAAATGCTTCAAATAACTGGTTTAGCATATTTAAGTTAATTAACTTAATGAAGTTTACATAAAGCCATAACGGCATAACGGCAGTATATTTATATGAATTCCGTTATCTTATATTTAGGTATAAAGTCGATTTTCTTGTATATACACATTTAGCAGGCGATATCGAAATGCTTCAAATCATTATTTTAACATATTTAAGTTAATTAACCTTTCTTAGCGTAATGAAGTTGATATAAAGCCATGACGCTTTATGTTAACATCAGTTCGTTAAAGAAAGTTTATTAACTTAGATATGTTACACCAATTAACTGAAGCATTTCGAAATCGATTGCTTAATGCATATATACAAGAAAATCGACTTTATACCTAAATATAAGATTACGGAATTCTTCCAAATGTACTGTCGTTATACCGCCATGGCTATATATCAACTTCAATATGATAAGAAGGTTAATTAACTAAAATATGTTAAACTAATGATTTGAGGCATTTCGATATCGATTGCTAAATGTGAATATACAACAAAATCGACTTTATACCTAAATATAAGATTACGGAATTCTTGCAAATGTACTATCGCTATGCCGCCATGGCTTTATATCACCTTCAATACGTTAAAGAAGGTTAATTAACTTAACTTGTTAAACTAATGATTTGAAGCATTTCGATATCGATTGCTAAATGCGTATATACAAGAAAATCGACTTTCTACCTAAATATAAGATTACGGCATTTTTCCAAATGCACTGCCGTTATACCGTTAAGGCTTTTGTAGACTTTAGTAAGGTAAGGAGGGTTAATTAGCTTAAATATGTTAAACTAATGATTTGAAGCATTTCGATATCGATTGCTAAATGTGTATATACAACAAAATCGACTTTTTACCTAAATATAAGATTACGTAATTCTTCTAAATGCTTTGCCGTTATGCCGTTAAAACGTTTGTAGAATTCAGTAAGATAAAGAGGGTTAATTAACTTAAATATGTTAAACTAATGATTTGAAGCATTTCGATTTCGATTGCTAAATGAATATATACAAGAAAAGCGACTTTATACCTAAATATAAGATTACGTAATTCTTCTAAATGCTTTGCTGTTATGCCGTTAAGGCGTTTGTAGACTTCAGTAAGATAAAGATGGTTAATTATCTTAAATATGTTAAACTAATGATTTGAAGCATTTTGATTTCGATTGCTAAATGTGTATATACAACAAAATTGACTTTATACGTAAATATAAGATTACGTAATTCTTCTAAATGCTTTGCCGTCATGCATATAAGGCGTTTGTAGACTCCAGTAAGATAAAGAGGGTTAATTAACTTAAATATGTTAAACTAATGATTTGAGGCATTTCGATATCGATTGCTAAATGTGTATGTACAAGAAAATCGACTTTATACCTAAATATATGATAACGGAATTCTTCTACATGTACTGCCGTTATGCCGTTAAGGCGTTTGTAGACTTCAGTAAGATAAAGGGGGTTAATTAATTTAAATATGTTAAACTAATGATTTGAAGCATTTCGATATCGATTGCTAAATATGTATATACAAGAAAATCGACTTTTACCTAAATATAAGATTACGAAATTCTTCTAAATGCTTTGCTGTTATGCCGTTTAAACGTTTGTAGACTTCAGTAAGATAAAGAGGGTTAACTAACTTAAATATGTTAAACTAATGATTTGAAGCATTTCTATATCGATTGCTAAATGAGTATATACAAGAAAATCGACTTTATACCTAAATATAAGATTACGTAATTCTTCTAAATGCTTTGCCGTTATGCCGTTAAGATGTTTGTAGACTTCAGTAAAATAAAGAGGGTTAATTAACTTAAATATGTTAAACTAATGATTTGAAGCTTTGCGATTTCGATTGCTAAATGAGTATATACTAGAAAAGCGACTTTATACCTAAATATAAGATTACGTAATTCTTCCAAATGCTTTGCCGTTATGCCGTTAAGACGTTTGTAGACTTCAGTAAGATAAAGAGGGTTAATTATCTTAAATATGTTAAACTTATGATTTGAAGCATTTCGATTTCGATTGCTAAATGAGTATATACAAGAAAATCGACTTTATACCTAAATATAAGATTACGTAATTCTTCTAAATGCTTTGCCGTTATGCCGTTAAGGCGTTTGTCGACTTCGGTAAGATAAAGAGGGTTAATTAACTTAAATATGTTAAACTAATGATTTGAGGCATTTCGATATCGATTGCTAAATGTGTATGTACAAGAAAATCGACTTTATACCTAAATATATGATAACGGAATTCTTCTACATGCACTGCCGTTATGCCGCCATGGCTTTATGTTAACTTCGGTGCGTTTAAGAAGCTTTATTAACTTAGATAAGTTACACTAGTTATTCGAAGCATTTCGAAATCGATAGCTTAATGCATATATACAAGAAAATCGACTTTCTACCTAAATATAAGTTTACGGAATTCTTCTAAATGCACTGCCGTTATGCCGCCATGGCTTTACGTTAACTTCAGTTCGTTTAAGAAGGTTTGTTAACTTAAATATGTTAAACCAGTTATTTGAAGCATTTCGATATCGATTGCTTAATGCATATATACAAGAAAATCAACTTTATACCTAAATAAAAGATTACAGAATTCTTCCAAATGTACTGTCGTTATGCCACCATGGCTTTATATCAACTTCAATACGTTAAAAAAGGTTAATTAACTTAAATATGTTAAACTAATGATTTGAAGCATTTAGATATCGATTGCTAAATGTGTATATACAACAAAATCGACTTAATACCTAAATATAAGCTTACGGAATTCTTCTAAATGCACTGCCGTTATGCCGCCATGGCTTTATGTTAACTTCGGTGCGTTTAAGAAGCTTTATTAACTTAAATATGTTAAACTTATGATTTGAAGATTTTCGAAATCGATTGCTAAATGCATATACACAACAAATTCGACTTTATACCTAAATATAAGATTACGGAATTCTTCCAAATGCACTGCCGTTATGCCGTTATGGCTTTATGTTAACTTCAGTTCGTTTAAGAAGGTTTATTAACTTAGATAAGTTACACTAGTTATTTGAAGCATTTCGAAATCGATTGCTTAATGCATATATACAAGAAAATCGACATTCAACCTAAATATAAGATTACGTAATTCTTCTAAATGCTTTGCCGTTATGCAATTAAGGCGTTTGTAGACTTCAGTGCGTTAAAGTAGGTTTGTTAACTTAAATATGTTAAACTAATGATTTGAAGCATTTCGATTTCGATTGCTAAATGAGTATATACAAGAAAATCGACTTTATACCTATATATAAGATTACGGAATTCTTCTAAATGCTTTGCCGTTATGCCGTTAAAACGTTTGTAGACTTCAGTGCGTTAAAGTAGGTTTGTTAACTTAAATATGTTAAACTAATGATTTGAAGCATTTCGATTTCGATTGCTAAATGAGTATATACAAGAAAATCGACTTTATACCTATATATAAGATTACGGAATTCTTCTAAATGCTTTGCCGTTATGCCGCTAAGGCGTTTGTAGACTTCAGTAAGATAGAGAGGGTTAATTAACTTTAATATATTAAAATAATGATTTGAGGCATTTCGATAGCGATTGCTAAATGTGTATATACAAGAAAATCGACTTTATACCTAAATATATGATAACGGAATTCTTCTACATGCACTGCCGTTATGCCGTTAAGGCGTTTGTAGACTTCAGTAAGATAAAGGGGGTTAATTAACTTAAATATGTTAAACTAATGATTTGAAGCATTTCGATATCGATTGCTAAATGTGTATATACAAGAAAATCGACTTTATACCTAAATATAAGATTACGGAATTCTTCCAAATGCACTGCCGTTATACCGTTATGGTTTTATGTTAACTTCAGTTATTTAAAGAAGGTTTATTAACTTAAATATGTTAAACCAGTTATTTGAAGCATTTCTGATATCGATTGCTTAATGCATATATACAAGAAAATCGACTTTATACCTAAATATAAGATTACGGAATTCTTCCAAATGTACTGTCGTTATGCCGCCATATATTTAGTTATATACGCTTACGGAATTCTTCTAAATGCACTGCCGTTATGGCTTTATGTTAACTTCAGTTCGTTAAAGAAGGTTTATTAACTTAGATATGTTACACCAGTTATTGGAAGCATTTCGAAATCGATTGCTTAATGCATATATACAAGAAATCGACTTTATACCTAAATATAAGATTACAGAGTTCTTCCAAATGTACTGTAGTTATGCCGCCATGGCTTTATATGAACTTCAATGTGTTAAAGAAGATTAATTAACTTATATATGTTAAACTAATGATTTGAGGCATTTCGATATCGATTGCTAAATGTGTATAAACAAGAAAATCGACCTTATACCTAAATATAAGATTACGGAACTCTTCCAAATGCACTGCCGTTATACCGTTATAGTTTCATGTTAACTCCAGTTAGTTAAAGAAGGTTTATTAACTTAAATATGTTAACCAGTTATTTGAAGCATTTCGATATCGATTGCTTAATGTATATATACAACAAAATCGACTTTATACCTTAAATATAAGATAACGTAATTCTTCTAAATGCTTTGCCGTTATGCAATTAAGGCGTTTGTAGACTTCAGTAAGATAAAGAGGGTTAATTAACTTAAATATGTTAAACTAATGATTTGAGGCATTTCGATATCGATTGCTAAATGTGTATGTACAAGAAAATCGACTTTATACCTAAATGTATGATAACGGAATTCTTCCACAATGCAGTTATGCCGTTAAGGCGTTTGTAGACTTCAGTAAGATAAAGAGGGTTAATTAACTTAAATATGTTAAACTAATGATTTGAGGCATTTCGATATCGATTGCCAAATGAGTATATATAAGAAAATCGACTTTATACCTAAATATAAGATAACGTAATTCTTCTTAATGCTTGCCGTTATGCAATTAAAGCGCTTGTAGACTTCAGTAAGATAAAGAGGGTTAATTAACTTAAATATGTTAAACTAATGATTTGAGGCATTTCGATATCGATTGCTAAATGTGTATGTACAAGAAAATCGACTTTATACCTAAATATATGATAACGGAAATCTTCTACATGCAGTTATGCCGTTAAAGCGTTTGTAGACTTCAGTAAGATGAAGAGGGTTAATTATCTTAAATATGTTAAACTAATGATTTGAAGCATTTCGATTTCGATGCTAAATGAGTATATACAAGAAAATCGACTTTATACCTAAATATAAGATTACGTAATTTTTCTAAATGCTTTGCCGTTATGCCGTTAAAGCGTTTGTAGACTTCAGTAAGATAAAGAGGGTTAATTCACTTAAATATGTTAAACTTATGATTTGAGGCATTTCGAAATCGATTGCTAAATGTTATGTACAAGAAAATCGAATTTATACCTAAATATATGATAACGGAATTCTTCTACATGCACTGCCGTTATGCCGTTAAGGCGTTTGTAGACTTCAGTAAGATAAAGGGGGTTAATTAACTTAAATATGTTAAACTATTGATTTGAGGCATTTCGATATCGATTGCTAAATGTGTATATACAAGAAAATCGACTTTATACCTAAATATAAGATTACGGAATTTTTCTACATGAACTGCCGTTATGCCGTTAAGGCGTTTGTAGACTTCAGTAAGATAAAGGGGCTAATTAACTTAAATATGTTAAACTAAATGATTTGAAGCATTTATATATCGATTGCTAAATGTGTATTTACAACAAAATCGACTTTATACCTAAATATAAGCTTACGGAATTCTTCTAAATGCACTGCCGTTATGCCGCCATGGCTTTATGTTAACTTCAGTTCGTTTAAGAAGGTTTATTAACTTAGATATGTTACACTAGTTATTTGAAGCATTTCGATATCGATTGCTAAATGATATATACAAGAAAATCGACTTTATACCTAAATATATGATAACAGAATTCTTCTACATGCACTGCCGTTATGCCGCCATGGCTTTGTGTTAACTTCAGTGCGCTAAAGTAGGTTTGTTAACTTAAATATGTTAAACTAATGATTTGAAGCATTTCGATTTCGATTGCTTAATGAGTATATACAAGAAAATGGACTTTATACCTAAATATATGATAACAGAATTCTTCTACATGCACTGCCGTTATGCCGCCATGGCTTTGTGTTAACTTCAGTGCGCTAAAGTAGGTTTGTTAACTTAAATATGCTAAACTAATGATTTGAAGATTTTCGAAACCGATTGCTAAATGCATATACACAAAAAAATCGACTTTATACCTAAATATAAGATTACGGAATTCTTCCCAAATGCACTGCCGTTATGCCGTTATGGCTTTATGTTAACTTCAGTTCGTTTAAGAAGGTTTATTAACTTTGATATGTTACACTAGTTATTTGAAGCATTTCGATATCGATTGCTAAATGAGTATATACAAGAAAATCGACTTTATACCTAAATATATGATAACAGAATTCTTCTACATGCACTGCCGTTATGCCGCCATGGCTTTGTGTTAACTTCAGTGCGCTAAAGTAGGTTTGTTAACTTAAATATGTTAAACTAATGATTTGAAGCATTTCGATTTCGATTGCTTAATGAGTATATACAAGAAAATGGACATTATACCTAAGTGTAAGATTACTGAATTCTTCTAAATGCTTTGCCGTTATGCCGTTAAGGCGTTTGTAGACTTCAGTGCGCTAAAGTAGGTTTGTTAACTTAAATATGTTAAACTAATGATTTGAAGCATTTCGATATCGATTGCTAAATGTGTATATACAAGAAAATCGACTTTATACCCAAATATATGATAACGGAATTCTTCTACATGCACTGCCGTTATGCCGTTAAGGCGTTTGTAGACTTCAGTAAGATAAAGGGGTTAATTAACTAAATTATGATAAACTAATGATTTGAGGCATTTCGATATCGATTGCTAAATGTGTATATAGAAGAAAATCGACTTTATACCTAAATAAAAGATTACGGAATTTTTCTACATGAACTGCCGTTATGCCGCCATGGCTTTGTGTTAACTTCAGTGCGTTACAGAAGCGATTGCTAAGTGCATATATACAAGAAAATCTTCCTTATACCTAAATATAAGATTACGGAATTCTTCCAAATGCACTGCCGTTATACTGTTATGGTTTTATTTTAACTTCAGTTAGTTAAAGAAGGTTTATTAACTTAAACATGTTACACCAGTTATTTGAAGCATTTCGATATCGATTGCTTAATGCATATATACAGGAAAATCAACTTTATACCTAAATATAATATTACGGAATTCTTCCAAATGTACTGTCGTTATGCCACCATGGCTTTATATCAACTTCAATACGTTAAAAAAGGTTGATTAACTAAAATATGATAAACTTATGATTCGAGGCATTTCGATATCGATTGCTAAATGTGTATATAGAAGAAAATCGACTTTATACCTAAATATAAGATTACGGAATTCTTCTACATGAACTGCCGTTATGCCGCCATGGCTTTGTGTTAACTTCAGTGCGTTAAAGAAGCTTTATTAACTTAAATATGTTAAACTAATGATTTGAAGATTTTCAAAATCGATTGCTAAGTGCATATATACAAGAAAATCTTCCTTATACCTAAATATATGATTACGGAATTCTTCCAAATGCACTGCCGTTATACTGTTATGGTTTTATGTTAACTTCAGTTAGTTAAAGAAGGTTTATTAACTTAAATATGTTAAACCAGTTATTTGAAGCATTTCGATATCGATTGCTTAATGCATATATACAAGAAAATCGACTTTATACCTAAATATAAGATTACGGAATTCTTCTACATGAACTGCCGTTATGCCGCCATGGCTTTGTGTTAACTTCAGTGCGTTAAAGAAGCTTTATTAACTTAAATATGTTAAACTAATGATTTGAAGATTTTTGAAATCGATTGCTGAGTGCATATATACAAGAAAATCTTCCTTATACCTAAATATAAGATTACGGAATTTTTCCAAATGTACTGTCGTTATGCCGCCATGGCTTTATATGAACTTCAATATGTTAAAGAAGGTTAATTAACTTAAATATGTTAAACTAATGATTTGAGGCATTTCGATATCGATTGCTAAATGTGAATATACAACAAAATCGACTTTATACCCAAATATACGCTTACGGAATTCTTCTAAATGCACTGCCGTTATGCCGTTATGGCTTTATGTTAACTTCAGTTCGTTAAAGAAGGTTTATTAACTTAGATATGTTACACCAGTTATTAGAAGCATTTCGAAATTGATTGCTTAATGCATATATACAAGAAAATCGACTTTATACCTAAATATAAGATTACGGAATTCTTCTACATGAACTGCCGTTATGCCGCCATGGCTTTGTGTTAACTTCAGTGCGTTAAAGAAGCTTTATTAACTTAAATATGTTAAACTAATGATTTGAAGATTTTCAAAATCGATTGCTAAGTGCATATATACAAGAAAATCTTCCTTATACCTAAATATATGATTACGGAATTCTTCCAAATGCACTGCCGTTATACTGTTATGGTTTTATGTTAACTTCAGTTAGTTAAAGAAGGTTTATTAACTTAAATATGTTAAACCAGTTATTTGAAGCATTTCGATATCGATTGCTTAATGCATATATACAAGAAAATCGACTTTATACCTAAATGTAAGATTACGGAATTCTTCTACATGAACTGCCGTTATGCCGCCATGGCTTTGTGTTAACTTCAGTGCATTAAAGAAGCTTTATTAACTTAAATATGTTAAACTAATGATTTGAAGATTTTTGAAATCGATTGCTGAGTGCATATATACAAGAAAATCTTCCTTATACCTAAATATAAGATTACGGAATTCTTCCAAATGTACTGTCGTTATGCCGCCATGGCTTTATATGAACTTCAATATGTTAAAGAAGGTTAATTAACTTATATATGTTAAACTAATGATTTGAGGTATTTCGATATCGATTGCTAAATGTGTATATACAAGAAAATCGACTTTATACCTAACTATAAGGTTACGGAATTCTTCCAAATGCACTGCCGTTATACCGTTATGGTTTTATGTTAACTTCAGTTTGTTAAAGAGGGTTTATTAACTTAAATATGTTAAACCAGTTATTTGAAGCATTTCGATATCGATTGCTTAATGCATATATACAAGAAAATCGACTTTATACCTAAATATAAGATAACGTAATTCTTCTAAATGCTTTGCCGTTATGCCGTTAAGGCGTTTGTAGACTTCAGTAAAATAAAGAGGGTTAATTAAATTAAATATGTTAAACTAATGCCTTGAAGCTATTCGATTTCGATTGCTAAATGTGTATATACAATAAAATCGACTTTATACCTAAATATAAGATTACGGAATTCTTCTAAATGCTTTGCCGTTTTGCCGTTAAAACGTTTGAAGACTTCAGTAAGATAAAGAAGGTTAATTAGCTTAAATATGTTAAATTAATGATTTGAAGCATTTCGATATCGATTGCTAGATGTGTATATACAACAAAATCGACTTTATACCTAAATATAAGATTACGTAATTCTTCTACATGCACGGCCGTTATGCCGTTAAGGAGTTTGTAGACTTCAGTAAAATAAAGAGGGTTAATTAACTTAAATATGTTAAACTAATGCCTTGAAGCTATTCGATTTCGATTGCTAAATGTGTATATACAAGAAAATCGACTTTATACCTAAAAATAAGATTACGGAATTCTTCCAAATGCACTGCCGTTATTTCGTTATGGTTTTATGTTAACTTCAGTTAGTTTAAGAAGGTTTATAAACTTAAATATGTTAAACCAGTTATTTGAAGCATTTCGATATCGATTACTTAATGCATATATACGAGAAAGTCGACTTTATTCCTAAATATAAGATTAGGGAATTCTTCCAAATGTACTGTCGTTATGCCACCAGGCTTTATATCAACTTCAATACGTTAAAAAAGGTTAATTAACTTAAATATGATAATCTTATTATTTGAGGCATTTCGATATCGATTGCTAAATGTGTACATAGAAGAAAATCGACTTTATACCTAAATATAAGATTACGAAATTCTTCTACATGAACTGCCGTTATGCCGCCATGGCTTTGTGTTAACTTCAGTGCGTTAAAGAAGCTTTATTAACTTAAATATGTTAAACTAATGATTTGAAGATTTTCGAAATCGATTGCTAAGTGCATGTATACAAGAAAATCTTCCTTATACCTAAATATAAGATTACGAAATTCTTCCAACTGTACTGTCGTTATGCCGCCATGGCTTTATATGAACTTCAATATGTTAAAGAAGGTTAATTAACATAAATATGTTAAACTAATGATTTGAGGCATTTCGATATCGATTGCTAAATGTGTATATACAACAAATTCGACTTTATACCTAAATATACGCTTACGGAAATCTTCTAATGCACTGCCGTTATGGCTATATGTTAACTTCAGTTCGTTAAAGAAGGTTTATTAACTTAGATATGTTACACCAGTTATTGGAAGCATTCCGAAATCGATTGCTTAATGCATATATACAAGAAAATCGACTTTATACCTAAATATAATATTACGGAATACTTCCAAATGTACTGTCGTTATGCCACCATGGCTTTATATCAACTTCAATACGTTAAAAAAGGTTAATTAACTTAAATATGTTAAACTAATGATTTGAAGCATTAGATATCGATTGCTAAATGTGTATTTACAACAAAATCGACTTTATACCTAAATATAAGCTTACGGAATTCTTCTAAATGCACTGCCGTTATGCCGCCATGGCTTTATGTTAACTTCGTTGCGTTAAAGAAGCTTTATTAACTTAAATATGTTAAACTTATGATTTGAAAGTTTTCAAAACCGATTGCTAAATGCATATACACAGCAAAATCGACTTTATACCTAAATATAAGATTACGGAATTCTTCCAAATGCACTGCCGTTATGCCGTTATGGCTTTATGTTAACTTCAGTTCGTTTAAGAAGGTTTATTAACTTAGATATGTTACACTAGTTATTTGAAGCATTTCGATATCGATTGCTAAATGAGTATATACAAGAAAATCGACTTTATACCTAAATATATGATAACGGAATTCTTTTACATGCACTGCCGTTATGCCGCCATGGCTTTGTGTTAACTTCAGTGCGTTAAAGTAGGTTTGTTAACTTAAATATGTTAAACTAATGATTTGAAGCATTTCGATTTCGATTGCTAAATGAGTATATACAAGAAAGTGGACTTTAAACCTGAGCATAAGATTACGGAATTCTTCTAAATGCTTTGCAGTTATGCCGTTAAGGCGTTTGTAGACTTCAGTAAGATAGAGTGGGTTAATTAACTTAAATATGTTAAACTAATGATTTGAGGCATTTCGATATCGATTGCTAAATGTGTATATACAAGAAAATCGACTTCATACCCAAATATATGATAACGGAATTCTTCTACATGCACTGCCGCTATGCCATTAAGGCGTTTGTAGACTTCAGTTAGATAAAGGGGGTTAATTAACTTAAATATGTTAAACTAATGATTCGAGGCATTTCGATATCGATTGCTAAATGTGAATATACAACAAAATCGACTTTATACCTAAATATACGCTTACGGAATTCTTCAAAATGCACTGCCGTTATGCCGTTATGGCTTTAGGTTAACTTCAGTTCGTTAAAGAAGGTTTATTAACTTAGATATGTTACAGCAGTTATTAGAAGCATTTCGAAATTGATTGCTTAATGCATATATACAAGAAAATCGACTTTATACCTAAATATATGATAACGGAATTCTTCTACATGCACTGCCGTTATGCCGTTAAGGCGTTTGTAGACTTCAGTAAGATAAAGGGGGTTAGTTAACTTAAATATGTTAAACTAATGATTTGAAGCATTTCGATATCGATTGCTAAATGTGTATATACAAGAAAATCGACTTTATACCTAAATATAAGATTACGGAATTCTTCCAAATGCACTGCCGTTATACCGTTACGGTTTTATGTTAACTTCAGTTATTTAAAGAAGGTTTATTAACTTAAATATGTTAAACCAGTTATTTGAAGCATTTCGATATCGATTGCTTAATGCATATATACAAGAAAATCGACTTTATACCTAAATATAAGATTACGGAATTCTTCCAAATGTACTGTCGTTATGCCGCCATATATTTAGGTATATACGCTTACGGAATTCTTCTAAATGCACTGCCGTTATGGCTTTATGTTAACTACAGTTCGTTAAAGAAGGTTTATTAACTTAGATATGTTACACCAGTTATTGGAAGCATTTCGAAATCGATTGCTTAATGCATATATACAAGAAAATCGACTTTATACCTAAATATAAGATTACGGAGTTCTTCCAAATGTACTGTAGTTATGCCGCCATGGCTTTATATGAACTTCAATATGTTAAAGAAGGTTATTTAACTTATATATGTTAAACTAATGATTTGAGGCATTTCGATATCGATTGCTAAATGTGTATATACAAGAAAATCGACTTTATACCTAAATATAAGATTACGGAACTCTTCCAAATGCACTGCCGTTATACCGTTATAGTTTTATGTTAACTCCAGTTAGTTAAAGAAGGTTTATTTACTTAAATATGTTAAACCAGTTATTTGAAGCATTTCGATATCGATTGCTTAATGCATATATACAAAAAAATCGACTTTATACCTAAATATAAGATTACGTAATTCTTCTAAATGCTTTGCCGTTATGCAATTAAGGCGTTTGTAGACTTCAGTAAGATAAAGAGGGTTAATTAACTTAAATATGTTAAACTTATGATTTGAGGCATTTCGATATCGATTGCTAAATGTGTATGTACAAGAAAATCGACTTTATACCTAAGTATATGATAACGGAATTCTTCCACATGCAGTTATGCCGTTAGGGCGTTTGTAGACTTCAGTAAGATAAAGAGGGTTAATTAACTTAAATATATTAAACTAATGATTTGAGGCATTTCGATATCGATTGCTAAATGAGTATATATAAGAAAATCGACTTTATACCTAAATATAAGATAACGTAATTCTTCTTAATGCTTTGCCGTTATGCAATTAAAGCGCTTGTAGACTTCAGTAAGATAAAGAGGGTTAATTAACTTAAATATGTTAAACTAATGATTTGAGGCATTTCGATATCGATTGCTAAATGTGTATGTACAAGAAAATCGACTTTATACCTAAATATATGATAACGGAATCCTTCTACATGCAGTTATGCCGTTAAAGCGTTTGTAGACGTCAGTAAGATAAAGAGGGTTAATTATCTTAAATATGTTAAACTAATGATTTGAAGCATTTCGATTTCGATTGCTAAATGAGTATATACAAGAAAATCGACTTTATACCTAAATACAAGATTACGTAATTCTTCTAAATGCTTTGTCGTTATGCCGTTAAAGCGTTTGTAGACTTCAGTAAGATAAAGAGGGTTAATTCACTTAAATATGTTAAACTAATGATTTGAGGCATTTCGATATCGATTGCTAAATGTTTATGTACAAGAAAATCGACTTTATACCTAAATATATGATAACGGAATTCTTCTACATGCACTGCCGCTATGCCGTTAAGGCGTTTGTAGACTTCAGTAAGAAAAAGGGGGTTAATTAACTTAAATATGTTAAACTATTGATTTGAGGCATTTCGATATCGATTGCTAAATGTGTATATACAAGAAAATCGACTTAATACCTAAATAGAAGATTACGGAATTCTTCCAAATGCACTGCCGTTATACCGTTATGGCTTTATGTTAACTTCAGTTAGTTAAAGAAGGTTTGTTAACTTAAATATGTTAAACCAGTTATTTGAAGAATTTCGATATCGATTGCTTAATGTGTATATACAACAAAATCAACATTATACCTAAATAAAAGATTATGGAATTCTTCCAAATGTACTGTCGTTATGCTTAGGCTTTATATCAACTTCAATACGTTAAAAAAGGTTAATTAACTTAAATATGTTAAACTAATGATTTGAAGCATTAGATATCGATTGCTAAATGTGTATTTACAACAAAATCGACTTTATACCTAAATAAAAGCTTACGGAATTCTTCTAAATGCACTGCCGTTATGCCGCCATGGCTTTATGTTAACTTCAGTTCGTTTAAGAAGGTTTATTAACTTAGATATGTTACACTAGTTATTTGAAGCATTTCGATATCGATTGCTAAATGTGTATTTACAACAAAATCGACTTTATACCTAAATATATGATAACAGAATTCTTCTACATGCACTGCCGTTATGCCGCCATGGCTTTGTGTTAACTTCAGTGCGCTAAAGTAGGTTTGTTAACTTAAATATGTTAAACTAATGATTTGAAGCATTTCGATTTCGATTGCTTAATGGGTATATACAAGAAAATGGACTTTATACCTTAATATATGATAACAGAATTCTTCTACATGCACTGCCGTTATGCCGCCATGGCTTTGTGTTAACTTCAGTGCGCTAAAGTAGGTTTGTTAACTTAAATATGTTAAACTAATGATCTAAAGATTTTCGAAACCGATTGCTAAATGCATATACACAAAAAAATCGACTTTATACCTAAATATAAGATTACGGAATTCTTCCAAATGCCCTGCCGTTATGCCGTTATGGCTTTGTGTTAACTTCAGTTCGTTTAAGAAGGTTTATTAACTTAGATATGTTACACTAGTTATTTGAAGCATTTCGATATCGATTGCTAAATGAGTATATACAAGAAAATCGACTTTATACCTAAATATATGATAACAGAATTCTTCTACATGCACTGCCGTTATGCCGCCATGGCTTTGTGTTAACTTCAGTGCGCTAAAGTAGGTTTGTTAACTTAAATATGTTAAACTAATGATTTGAAGCATTTCGATTTCGATTGCTTAATGAGTATATACAAGAAAATGGACTTTATACCTAAGTATAAGATTACTGAATTCTTCTAAATGCTTTGCCGTTATTATGCCGTTAAGGCGTTTGTAGACTTCAGAAAGATAGAGTGGGTTAATTAACTCAAATATATTAAACTAATGATTTGAGGCATTTCGATATCGATTGCTAAATGTGTATATACAAGAAAATCGACTTTATACCCCAATATATGATAACGGAATTCTTCTACATGCACTGCCGTTATGCCGTTAAGGCGTTTGTAGACTTCAGTAAGATAAAGGGGGTTAATTAACTAAATTATGATAAACTAATGATTTGAGGCATTTCGATATCGATTGCTAAATGTGTATATAGAAGAAAATCGACTTTATACCTAAATATAAGATTACGGAATTCTTCTACATGAACTGCCGTTATGCCGCCAGGCTTTGTGTTAACTTCAGTGCGTTAAAGAAGCTTTATTAACTTAAATATGTTAAACTAATGATTTGAAGATTTTCAAAATCGATTGCTAAGTGCATATATACAAGAAAATCTTCCTTATACCTAAATATAAGATTACGGAATTCTTCCAAATGCACTGCCGTTATACTGTTATGGTTTTATGTTAACTTCAGTTAGTTAAAGAAGGTTTATTAACTTAAACATGTTACACCAGTTATTAGAAGCATTTCGAAATCGATTGCTTAATGCACATATGCAAGAAAATCGACTTTATACCTAAATATAAGATTACCGAATTCTTCAAAATGTACTGTCGTTATGCCGCCATGGCTTTATATGAACTTCAATATGTTAAAGAAGGTTAATTAACTTAAATATGTTAAGCTAATGATTTGAGGCATTTCGATATCGATTGCCAAATGTGTATATACAAGAAAATCGACTTTATACCTAAATATAAGATTACGGAATTCATCCAAATGCACTGCCGTTATACCGTTATGGTTTTATGTTAACTTCAGTTAGTTAAAGAGGGTTTATTAACTTAAATATGTTAAAGCATTTCGATACCGATTACTTAATGCATATATACAAGAAAATCGACTTTATACCTAAATATAAGTTAACGTAATTCTTCTAAATGCTTTGCCTTTATGCCGTTAAGGCGTTTATAGACTTCAGTGAGATAAAGAGGGTTAATTAACTTAAATATGTTAAACTAATGATTTGAGGCATTTCGATATCGATTGCTAAATGTGTATATACAACAAAATCGACTTTATACCTAAATATAGGATTACGTAATTCTTGTAAATGCTTTGCCGTTATGCCGTTAAAACGTTTGTAGACTTCAGTAAGATAAAGAGGGTTAATTAACTTAAATATGTTAAACAAATGATTTGAAGAATTTCTATATCGTTTGCTAAATGAGTATACACAACAAAATCGACTTTATACCTAAATATATGATAACGGAATTCTTCTACATGCACTGCCGCTATGCCGTTAAGGCGTTTGTAGACTTCAGTGAGATAAAGAGGGTTAATTAACTAAAAACTGTTAAACTAATGATTTGAGGCATTTCGATATCGATTGCTAAATGTGTATGTACAAGAAAATCGACTTTATACCTAAATATATGATAACGGAATTCTTCTACATGCACTGCCGTTATGCCGTTAAGGCGTTTGTAGACTTCAGTAAGATAAAGAGGGTTAATTAGCTTAAATATGTTAAACTTATGATTTGAAGATTTTCGAAATCGATTGCTAAATGCATATACACAACAAAATCGACTTTATACCTAAATATATGATAACGGAATTCTTCTACATGCACTGCCGCTATGCCGTTAAGGCGTTTGTAGACTTCAGTAAGATAAAGAGGGTTAATTAGCTTAAATATGTTAAACTAATGATTTGAAGCATTTCGATATCGATTTCTAGATGTGTATATACAAGAAAATCGACTTTATACCTAATTATAAGATTAAGTAATTCTTCTAAATGTACTGTCGTTATGCCACCATGGCTTTATATCAACTTCAATACTTTTAAAAAAGGTTAATTAACTTAAATATGTTAAACTAATGATTTGGAACATTAGATATCGATTGCTAAATGTGTATTTACAACAAAATCGACTTTATACCTAACTATAAGCTTACGTAATTCTTATAAATGCACTGCCGTTATGCCGCCATGGCTTTATGTTAACTTCGTTACGTTAAAGAAGCTTTATTAACTTAAATATGTTAAACTTATGATTTGAAAGTTTTCGAAACCGATTGCTAAATGCATATACACAACAAAATCGACTTTATACCTAAATATAAGATTACGGAATTCTTCCAAATGCACTGCCGTTATGCCGTTATGGCTTTATGTTAACTTCAGTTCGTTTAAGAAGGTTTATTAACTTAGATATGTTACACTAGTTATTTGAAGCATTTCGATATCGATTGCTAAATGAGTATATACAAGAAAATCGACTTTATACTTAAATATATGATAACGGAATTCTTCTACATGCACTGCCGTTATGCCGCCATGGCTTTGTGTTAACTTCAGTGCGTTAAAGTAGGTTTGTTAACTTAATTATGTTAAACTAATGATTTGAAGCATTTCGATTTCGATTGCTAAATGAGTATATACAATAAAATGGACTTTAAACCTAAGCATAAGATTACGGAATTCTTCTAAATGCTTTGCAGTTATGCCGTTAAGGCGTTTGTAGACTTCAGTAAGATAGAGTGGGTTAATTAACTTAAATATGTTAAACTTATGATTTGAGGCATTTCGATATCGATTGCTAAATGCGTATATACAAGAAAATCGACTTTATACCCAAATATATGATAACGGAATTCTTCTACAATGCACTGCCGTTATGCCGTTAAGGCGTTTGTAGACTTCAGTAAGATAAAGGGGTTAATTAACTTAAATATGTTAAACTAATGATTTGAGGCATTTCCATATCGATTGCTAAATGTGTATACAAGAAAATCGACTTTATACCTAAATATAAGGTTACGGAATTCTTCCAAATGCACTGCCGTTATACTGTTATGGTTTTATGTTAACTTCAGTTAGTTAAAGAAGGTTTATTAACTTAAACATGTTAAACCAATTATTTGAAGCATTTTGATATCGATTGCTTAATGCATATATACAAGAAAATCGACTTTATACCTAAATATAAGATTACGGAATTCTTCCAAATGTACTGTCGTTATGCCACCATGGATTTATATCAACTAAAAAAAGTTAATTAACTAAAATATGATAAACTAATGATTTGAGGCATTTCGATATCGATTGCTAAATGTGTATATAGAAGAAAATCGACTTTATACCTAAATATAAGATAACGGAATTCTTCTACATGAACTGCCGTTATGCCGCCATGGCTTTGTGTTAACTTCAGTGCGTTAAAGAAGCTTTATTAACTTAAATATGTTAAAATAATGATTTGAAGATTTTTGAAATCGATTGCTAAGTGCATATATACAAGAAAATCTTCCTTATACCTAAATATAAGATTACGGAATTCTTCCAAATGTACTGTCGTTATGCCGCCATGGCTTTATATGAACTTCAATATGTTAAAGAAGGTTAATTAACTTAAATATGTTAAACTAATGATTTGAGGCATTTCGATATCGATTGCTAAATGTGAATATACAACAAAATCGACTTTATACCTAAATATACGCTTACGGAATTCTTCTAAATGCACTGCCGTTATGCCGTTATGGCTTTATGTTAACTTCAGTTCGTTAAAGAAGGTTTATTAACTTAGATATGTTACACCAGTTATTAGAAGCATTTCGAAATTGATTGCTTAATGCATATATACAAGAAAATCGACTTTATACCTAAATATAAGATTACGGAATTCTTCAAAATGTACTGTCGTTATGCCGCCATGGCTTTATATGAACTTCAATATGTTAAAGAAGGTTAATTAACTTATATATGTTAAACTAATGATTTGAGGTATTTCGATATCGATTACTAAATGTGCATATACAAGAAAATCGACTTTATACCTAACTATAAGGTTACGAATTCTTCCAAATGCATGTTATACCGTTGTGGCTTTGAGACTTCAGTAAGATAAAGAGGGTTAATTACTTAAAATGTTAAACTAATGATTTGAGATTTCGATATCGATTGCTAAATGTGTATGTACAAGAAAATGGACTTTATACCTAAATATATGATAACGGAGTTCTTCTACATGATGGTTATGCCGTTAAGCGTTTGTAGACTTCATAAGATAAAGAGGGTTAATTAGCTTAAATATGTTAAACTAATATTTAAGATTTCGATATCGATTGCTAGATGTGTATATACAACAAAATCGACTTTATACCTAAAAAAGATTACGTAATTCTTCTACATGCATTATTCCTAAATATAAGATTAGGGAATTCTTCCAAATGTACTGTCGTTATGCCACCAGGCTTTATATCAACTTCAATACGTTAAAAAAGGTTAATTAACTTAAATATGATAATCTTATTATTTGAGGCATTTCGATATCGATTGCTAAATGTGTACATAGAAGAAAATCGACTTTATACCTAAATATAAGATTACGAAATTCTTCTACATGAACTGCCGTTATGCCGCCATGGCTTTGTGTTAACTTCAGTGCGTTAAAGAAGCTTTATTAACTTAAATATGTTAAACTAATGATTTGAAGATTTTCGAAATCGATTGCTAAGTGCATGTATACAAGAAAATCTTCCTTATACCTAAATATAAGGTTACGGAATTCTTCCAAATGTACTGTCGTTATGCCGCCATGGCTTTATATGAACTTCAATATGTTAAAGAAGGTTAATTAACTTAAATATGTTAAACTAATGATTTGAGGCATTTTGATATCGATTGCTAAATGTGTATATACAACAAAATCGACTTTATACCTAAATATACGCTTACGGAAATCTTCTAATGCACTGCCGTTATGGCTTTATGTTAACTTCAGTTCGATAAAGAAGGTTTATTAACTTAGATATGTTACACCAGTTATTAGAAGCATTTCGAAATCGATTGCTTAATGCATATATACAAGAAAATCGACTTTATACCTAAATATAATATTACGGAATACTTCCAAATGTACTGTCGTTATGCTACCATGGCTTTATATGAACTTCAATATGTTAAAGAAGGTTAATTAACTTATATATGTTAAACGAATGATTTGAGGTATTTCGATATCGATTGCTAAATGTGTATATACAAGAAAATCGACTTTATACCTAAATATAAGCTTACGGAATTCTTCCAAATGCACTGCCGTTATACCGTTGTGGTTTTGTGTTAACTTCAGTTAGTTAAAGAGGGTTTATTAACTTAAATATGTTATACCAGTTATTTGAAGCATTTCGATATCGACTGCTTAATGCATATATACAAGAAAATCGACTTTATACCTAAATATAAGATAACGTAATTCTTCTAAATGCTTTGCCGTTATGCCGTTAAGGCGTTTGTAGACTTCAGTAAGATAAAGAGGGTTAATTAACTTAAATATGTTAAACTAATGATTTGAGGCATTTCGATATCGATTGCTAATTGTGTATGTACAAGAAAATCGACTTTATACCTAAATATATGATAACGGAGTTCTTCTACATGCACTGCCGTTATGCCGTTAAGGCGTTTGTAGACTTTAGTAAAATAAAGAGGGTTAATTAACTTAAATATGTTTAACTAATGCCTTGAAGCTATTCGATTTCGATTGCTAAATGTGTATATACAAGAAAATCGACTTTATTTGTAAATATAAGATTACGGAATTCTTCTAAATGCTTTGCCGTTATGCCGTTAAAACGTTTGAAGACTTCAGTAAGATAAAGAGGGTTAATTAGCTTAAATATGTTAAACTAATGATTTGAAGCATTTCGATATCGATTGCTAGATGTGTATATACAACAAAATCGACTTTATACCTAAATATAAGATTACGTAATTCTTCTACATGCACTGCCGTTATGCCGTTAAGGCGTTTGTAGACTTCAGTAAAATAAAGAGGGTTAATTAACTTAAATATGTTTAACTAATGCCTTGAAGCTATTCGATTTCGATTGCTAAATGTGTATATACAAGAAAATCGACTTTATACCTAAATATAAGATTACGGAATTCTTCCAAATGCACTGCCGTTATTTCGTTATGGTTTTATGTTAACTTCAGTTAGTTTAAGAAGGTTTATAAACTTAAATATGTTAAACCAGTTATTTGAAGCATTTCGATATCGATTGCTTAATGCATATATACAAGAAAATTGACTTTATTCCTAAATATAAGATTAAGGAATTCTTCCAAATGTACTGTCGTTATGCCACCAGGCTTTATATCAACTTCAATACGTTAAAAAAGGTTAATTAACTTAAATATGATAATCTTATTATTTGAGGCATTTCGATATCGATTGCTAAATGTGTACATAGAAGAAAATAGACTTTATACCTAAATATAAGGTTACGAAATTCTTCTACATGAACTGCCGTTATGCCGCCATGGCTTTGTGTTAACTTCAGTGTATTAAAGAAGCTTTATTAACTTAAATATGTTAAACTAATGATTTGAAGATTTTCGAAATCGATTGCTAAGTGCATATATACAAGAAAATCTTCCTTATACCTAAATATAAGATAACGGAATTCTTCCAAATGTACTGTCGTTATGCCGCCATGGCTTTATATGAACTTCAATATGTTAAAGAAGGTTAATTAACTTAAATATGTTAAACTAATGATTTGAGGCATTTCGATATCGATTGCTAAATGTGTATATACAACAAATTCGAATTTATACCTAAATATACGCTTACGGAAATATTCTAATGCACTGCCGTTATGGCTTTATGTTAACTTCAGTTCGTTAAAGAAGGTTTATTAACTTAGATATGTTACACCAGTTATTGGAAGCATTTCGAAATCGATTGCTTAATGCATATATACAAGAAAATCGACTTTATACCTAAATATAATATTACGGAATTCTTCCAAATGTACTGGCGTTATGCCGCCATGGCTTTATATGAACTTCAATATGTTTAAGAAGGTTAATTAGCTTAAATATGTTAAACTAATGATTTGAGGCATTTCCATATCGATTGCTAAATGTGTATATACAAGAAAATTGACTTTATACCGGAATATAAGATTACGTAATTCCTCTAAATGCGTTGCCGTTATGCCGTTAAGGCGTTTGTAGACTTCAGTAAGATAAAGAGGGTTAATTAACTTAAATATGTTAAACTAATGATTTGAAGCATTTCTATATCGATTGCTAAATGAGTATATACAAGAAAATCGACTTTATACCTAAATATAAGATTACGTAATTCTTCTAAATGCTTTGCCGTTATGCCGTTAAGATGTTTGTAGACTTCAATAAAATAAAGAGGGTTAATTAACTTAAATATGTTAAGCTAATGATTTGAAGCATTTCGATTTCGATTGCTAAATGAGTATATACAAGTAAATCGACTTTATACCTAAATATAAGATTACGTAATTTTTCTAAATGCTTTGCCGTTATGCCGTTAAGATGTTTGTAGACTTCAATAAAATAAAGAGGGTTAATTAACTTAAATATGTTAAGCTAATGATTTGAAGCATTTCGATTTCGATTGCTAAATGAGTATATACAAGAAAAGCGACTTTATACCGAAATATAAGATTACGTAATTCTTCTAAATGCTTTGCAGTTATGCCGTTAAGGCGTTTGTAGACTTCAGTAAGATAAAGAGGGTTAATTATCTTAAATATGTTAAACTAATGATTTGAAGCATTTCTATTTCGATTGATAAATGACTATATACAAGAAAATCGACTTTATACCTAAATATAAGATTACGTAATTCTTCAAAATGCTTTGCCGTTATGCCGTTATGGTTTTATGTTAACTTCAGTTAGTTAAAGAAGGTTTATTAACTTAAACATGTTAAACCAGTTATTTGAAGCATTTCGATATCGATTGCTTAATGCATATATACAAGAAAATCGACTTTATACCTAAATATAAGATTACGGAATTCTTCCAAATGTAATGTCGTTATGCCACCAAGGCTTTATATCAACTTCAATAGGTTAAAAAAGGTTAATTAACTAAAATATGATAAACTAATGATTTGAGGCATTTCGATATCGATTGCTAAATGTGTATATAGAAGAAAATCGACTTTATACCTAAATATAAGATTACGGAATTCTTCTACATGAACTGCCGTTATGCAGTTATCGATTGATAAATGACTATATACAAGAAAATCGACTTTATACCTAAATATAAGATTACGTAATTCTTCTAAATGCTTTGCCGTTATGCCGTTAAGGCGTTTTCAGACTTCAGTAAGATATAGAGGGTTAATTAGCTTAAATATTGTAAACTAATGATTTGAGGCATTTCGATATCGATTGCTAAATGTGTACATACAAGAAAATCGACTTTATACCCAAATGTATGATAACGGAATTCTTCTACATGCACTGTCGCTATGCCGTTAAGGCGTTTGTAGACTTCAGTAAGATAAAGGGGATTAATTAACTTAAATATGTTAAACTAATGATTTGAGGCATTTCGATATCGATTGCTAAGTGCATATATACAAGAAAATCTTCCTTATACCTAAATATCAGATTACGGAATTCTTCCAAATGTACTGTCGTTATGCCGCCATGGCTTTATATGAACTTCAATATGTTAAAGAAGGTTAATTAACTTAAACATGTTAAACCAGTTATTTGAAGCATTTCGATATCGATTGCTTAATGCATATATACAAGAAAATTGACTTTATACCTAAATATAAGATTACGGAATTCTTCCAAATGTAATGTCGTTATGCCACCATGGCTTTATATCAACTTCAATAGGTTAAAAAAGGTTAATTAACTAAAATATGATAAACTAATGATTTGAGGCATTTCGATATCGATTGCTAAATGTGTATATAGAAGAAAATCGACTTTATACCTAAATATAAGATTACGGAATTCTTCTACATGAACTGCCGTTATGCCGCCATGGCTTTGTGTTAACTTCAGTTCGTTAAAGAAGCTTTATTAACTTAAATATGTTAAACTAATGATTTGAAGATTTTCGAAATCGATTGCTAAGTGCACATATACAAGAAAATCTTCGTTATACCTAAATATAAGATTACGGAATTCTTCCAAATGTACTGTCGTTATGCCGCCATGGCTTTATATGAACTTCAATATGTTAAAGAAGGTTAATTAACTTAAATATGTTAAACTAATGATTTGAGGAATTTCGATATCGATTGCTAAATGTGTATATACAACAAAATCGACTTTATACCTAAATATACGCTTACGGAATTCTTCTAAATGCACTGCCGTTATGCCGTTATGGCTTTATGTTAACTTCAGTTCGTTAAAGATGGTTTATTAACTTAGATATGTTACACCAGTTATTAGAAGCATTTCGAAATCGATTGCTTAATGCATATATACAAGAAAATCGACTTTATACCTAAATACAAGATTACGGAATTCTTCAAAATGTACTGTCGTTATCGCCGCCATGGCTTTATATGAACTTCAATATGTTAAAGAAGGTTAATTAACTTAAATATGTTAAACTAATGATTTGAGGCATTTCGATATCGATTGCTAAATGTGTATATACAAGAAAATCGACTTTATACCTAAATATAAGGTTACGGAATTCTTCCAAATGCACTGCCGTTATATCGTTATGGTTAACTTCAGTTAGTTAAAGAGGGTTTATTAACATAAATATGTTAAACCAGTTATTTGAAGCATTTCGATATCGATTGCTTAATGCATATATACAAGAAATCGACTTTATACCTAAATATGAGATAACGTAATTCTTCTAAATGCTTTGGCCGTTATGCCGTTAAGGCGTTTGTAGACTTCAGTAAGATAAAGAGGGTTAGTTAACTTAAATATGTTAAACTAATGATTTGAGGCATTTCGATATCGATTGCTAAATGTGTATGTACAAGAAAATCGACTTTATAACTAAATATATGATAACGGAATTCTTCTACATGCACTGCCGTTATGCCGTTAAGGCGTTTGTAGACTTTAGTAAAATAAAGGGGGTTAATTAACTTAAATTTGTTAAACTAATGATTTAAGGCATTTCGATATCGCGTGCTAAATGAGCATATACAAGAAAATCGACTTTATACCTAAATATAAGATTACGTAATTCTTCTTAATGCTTTGCCGTTATGCAATTAAGGCGTTTGTAGACTTCAGTAAGATAAAGAGGGTTAATTAACTTAAATATGTTAAAATAATGATTTGAGGCATTTCGATATCGATTGCTAGATGAGTATATATAAGAAAATCGACTTTATACCTAAATATAAGATTACGTAATTCTTCTTAATGCTTTGCCGTTATGCAATTAAGGCGTTTGTAGACTTCAGTAAGATAAAGAGGGTTAATTAACTTAAATATGTTAAAATAATGATTTGAGGCATTTCGATATCGATTGCTAGATGAGTATATATAAGAAAATCGACTTTATACCTAAGTATAAGATAACGAATTCTTCTAATTGCTTTGCTGTTATGCGTTAAGGCGTTTGTAGACTTCAGTAAGATAGAGTGGGTAAATTAACGTAAATATATTAAAACTAATGACTTGAGGCATTTCGATAGCGATTGCTAAATGTGTATATACAAGAAAATCGACTTTATACCCAAATATATGATAACGGAATTCTTCTACATGCACTGCCGTTATGCCGCCATGGATTTATGCCAACTTCAGTTCGTTAAAGAAGGTTTATTAACTTAATATGTTAAACTAATGATTTAAAGCATTTCGATATCGATTGCTAAAAGAGTATATACAAGAATACCGACTTTATACCTAAATATAAGATTACGGAATTCTTCCAAATGCACTGTCGTTACGCCGTTAAGGCTTTTGTAGACTTCAGTAAGATAAAGACGGGTTAATTCACTTAAATATGTTAAACTAATGATTTGAGGCATTTCGATATCGATTGCTAAATGTGTATGAACAAGAAAATCGACTTTATAACTAAATATATGATAACGGAATTCTTCTACATGCACTGCCGTTATGCCGTTAAGGCGTTTGTAGACTTCAGTAAGATAAAGAGGGTTAATTAACTTAAATATGTTAAACTAATGATTTGAGCCATTTCGATATCGATTGCTAAATGAGTATATATAAGAAAATCGACTTTATACCTAAATATAAGATTACGTAATTCTTCGAAATGCTTTGCCGGTATGCAATTAAGGCGTTTGTAGACTTCAGTAAGATAAAGAGGGTTAATTAGCTTAAATATGTTAAACTAATGATTTGAAGCATTTCGATATCGATTGCTAAATGTGTATATACAAGAAAATCGACTTTATACCTAAATATATGATAACGGAATTCTTCTACATGCAGTTATGCCGTTAAGGCGTTTGTAGACTTCTGTAAGATTAAGGGGGTTAATTAACTTAAATATGTTAAACTAATGATTTGAGGCATTTCGATATCGATTGCTAAATGTGTGTATACAAGTTATCGACTTAATACCTAAATATAAGTTTACGTAATTCTTCGAAATGCTTTGCCGTTATGCAGTTAAGGCGTTTTGTAGACTTCAGTAAGATAAAGAGGGTTAATTCACTTAAATATGTTAAACTAATGATTTGAGGCATTTCGATATCGATTGCTAAATGTGTATTTACAAGAAAATAGACTTTATACCTAAATATATGATAACGGAATTCTTCTACATGCACTGCCGTTATGCCGGTAAGGCGTTTGTAGACTTCTGTAAGATTAAGGGGGTTAATTAACTTAAATATGTAAACTAATGATTTGAGGCATTTCGATATCGATTGCTAAATGTGTGTATACAAGAATATCGACTTAATACCTAAATATAAGATTACGTAATTCTTCTAAATGCTTTGCTGTTATGCCGTTAAACGTTTGTGGACTTCAGTAAGATAAAGGGGGTTAATTAATTTAAATATGTTAAACTAATGATTTGAGGCATTTCGATATCGCTTGCTAAATGAGTATATACAAGAAAATCGACTTTATACCTAAAGATAAGATTACGTAATTCTTCTTCTAATGCTTTGCCGTTATGCAATTAAGGCGTTTAAAGACTTCAGTAAGATAAAGAGGGTTAATTAACTTAAATATGTTAAACTAATGATTTGAGGCATTTCGATATCGATTGCCAAATGAGTATATATAAAAAAATCGACTTTATACCTAAATATAAGATTACGTAATTCTTCTAAATGCTTTGCCGTTATGCAATTAAGGCGTTTGTAGACTTCAGTAAGATAAAGAGGGTTAATTTACTTAAATATGTTAAACTAATGATTTGAGGCATTTCGATTTCGATTGCTGAATGAGTATATACAAGAAAAGCGACTTTATACCGAAATATAAAATTATGTAATTCTTCTAAATGCTTTGCCGTTATGCCGTTAAGGCGTTTGTAGGCTTCAGTAAGATAAAGGGTGTTAATTAACTTAAATATGTTAAACTTATGATTTGAGGCATTTCGATATCGATTGCTAAATGTGTATGTACAAGAAAATCGACTTTATAACTAAATATATGATAACGGAATTCTTCTACATGCACTGCCGTTTTGCCGTTAAGGCGTTTGTAGACTTCAGTAAGATAAAGGGGGTTAATTTACTTAAATATGTTAAACTAATGATTTGAAGCATTTCTATATCGATTGCTAAATGAGTATATACAAGAAAATCGACTTTATACCTAAATATAAGATTACGTAATTCTTCTAAATGCGTTGCCGTTATGCAATTAAGGCGTTTGTAGACTTCAGTAAGATAAAGAGGGTTAATTAGCTTAAATATGTTAAACTAATGATTGAGGCATTTCGATATCGATTGCTAAATGTGTATGTACAAGAAAATCGACTTTATAACTAAATATATGATAACGGAATTCTTCTACATGCACTGCCGTTATGCCGTTAAGGCGTTTGTAGACTTTAGTAAAATAAAGGGGGTTAATTAACTTAAATTTGTTAAACTAATGATTTAAGGGATTTCGATATCGCTTGCTAAATGAGCATATACAAGCAAATCGACTTTATACCTAAATATAAGATTACGTAATTCTTCTTAATGCTTTGCCGTTATGCCGTTAAACGTTTGTGGACTTCAGTAAGATAAAGGGGGCTAATTAACTTAAATATGTTAAACTAATGATTTGAGGCATTTCGATATCGATTGCTAAATGTGTATGTACAAGAAAATCGACTTTATAACTAAATATATGATAACGGAATTCTTCTACATGCACTGCCGTTATGCCGTTAAGGCGTTTGTAGACTTCAGTAAGATAAAGAGGGTTAATTAACTTAAATATGTTAAACTAATGATATGAAGCATTTCGATATCGATTGCTAAATGAGTATATATAAAAAAATCGACTTTATACCTAAATATAAGATTACGTAATTCTTCGAAATGCTTTGCCGGTATGCAATTAAGGCGTTTGTAGTCTTCAGTAAGATAAAGAGGGTTAATTAGCTTAAATATGTTAAACTTATGATTTGAGGCATTTCGATATCGATTGCTAAATGTGTATATACAAGAAAATCGACTTTATACCTAAATATATGATAACGGAATTCTTCTACATGCAGTTATGCCGGTAAGGCGTTTGTAGACTTCTGTAAGATTAAGGGGTTAATTAACTTAAATATGTTAAACTAATGATTTGAGGCATTTCGATATCGATTGCTAAATGTGTGTATACAAGTTATCGACTTAATACCTAAATATAAGATTACGTAATTCTTCGAAATGCTTTGCCGTTATGCAGTTAAGGCGTTTGTAGACTTCAGTAAGATAAAGAGGGTTAATTCACTTAAATATGTTAAACTAATGATTTGAGGCATTTCGATATCGATTGCTAAATGTGTATTTACAAGAAAATAGACTTTATACCTAAATATATGATAACGAATTCTTCTACATGCACTGCCGTTATGCCGGTAAGGCGTTTGTAGACTTCTGTAAGATTAAGGGGGTTAATTAACTTAAATATGTAAACTAATGATTTGAGGCATTTCGATATCGATTGCTAAATGTGTGTATACAAGAAAATCGACTTAATACCTAAATATAAGATTACGTAATTCTTCTTAATGCTTTGCCGTTATGCAATTAAGGCGTTTAAAGACTTCAGTAAGATAAAGGGGGTTAATTAACTTAAATATGTTAAACTAATGATTTGAGGCATTTCGATATCGATTGCCAAATGAGTATATATAAAAAAATCGACTTTATACCTAAATATAAGATTACGTAATTCTTCTAAATGCTTTGCCGTTATGCAATTAAGGCGTTTGTAGACTTCAGTAAGATAAAGAGGGTTAATTTACTTAAATATGTTAAACTAATGATTTGAGGCATTTCGATTTCGATTGCTGAATGAGTATATACAAGAAAAGCGACTTTATACCGAAATATAAAATTATGTAATTCTTCTAAATGCTTTGCCGTTATGCCGTTAAGGCGTTTGTAGACTTCAGTAAGATAAAGGGTGTTAATTAACTTAAATATGTTAAACTTATGATTTGAGGCATTTCGATATCGATTGCTAAATGTGTATGTACAAGAAAATCGACTTTATAACTAAATATATGATAACGGAATTCTTCTACATGCACTGCCGTTTTGCCGTTAAGGCGTTTGTAGACTTCAGTAAGATAAAGGGTGTTAATTAACTTAAATATGTTAAACTTATGATTTGAGGCATTTCGATATCGATTGCTAAATGTGTATGTACAAGAAAATCGACTTTATAACTAAATATATGATAACGGAATTCTTCTACATGCACTGCCGTTATGCCGGTAAGGCGTTTGTAGACTTCTGTAAGATTAAGGGGGTTAATTAACTTAAATATGTAAACTAATGATTTGAGGCATTTCGATATCGATTGCTAAATGTGTGTATACAAGAAAATCGACTTAATACCTAAATATAAGATTACGTAATTCTTCTAAATGCTTTGCTGTTATGCCGTTAAACGTTTGTGGACTTCAGTAAGATAAAGGGGGTTAATTAATTTAAATATGTTAAACTAATGATTTGAGGCATTTCGATATCGCTTGCTAAATGAGTATATACAAGAAAATCGACTTTATACCTAAAGATAAGATTACGTAATTCTTCTTAATGCTTTGCCGTTATGCAATTAAGGCGTTTAAAGACTTCAGTAAGATAAAGAGGGTTAATTAACTTAAATATGTTAAACTAATGATTTGAGGCATTTCGATATCGATTGCCAAATGAGTATATATAAAAAAAATCGACTTTATACCTAAATATAAGATTACGTAATTCTTCTAAATGCTTTGCCGTTATGCAACTAAGGCGTTTGTAGACTTCAGTAAGATAAAGAGGGTTAATTTACTTAAATATGTTAAACTAATGATTTGAGGCATTTCGATTTCGATTGCTGAATGAGTTATATACAAGAAAAGCGACTTTATACCGAAATATAAAATTATGTAATTCTTCTAAATGCTTTGCCGTTATGCCGTTAAGGCGTTTGTAGACTTCAGTAAGATAAAGGGTGTTAATTAACTTAAATATGTTAAACTTATGATTTTGAGGCATTTCGATATCGATTGCTAAATGTGTATGTACAAGAAAATCGACTTTATAACTAAATATATGATAACGGAATACTTCTACATGCACTGCCGTTTTGCCGTTAAGGCGTTTGTAGACTTCAGTAAGATAAAGGGGGTTAATTTACTTAAATATTGTTAAACTAATGATTTGAAGCATTTCTATATCGATTGCTAAATGATTATATACAAGAAAATCGACTTTATACCTAAATATAAGATTACGTAATTCTTCTAAATGCGTTGCCGTTATGCAATTAAGGCGTTTGTAGACTTCAGTAAGATAAAGAGGGTTAATTAGCTTAAATATGTTAAACTTATGATTTGAGGGCATTTCGATATCGATTGCTAAATGTGTATATACAAGAAAATCGACTTTATACCTAAATATATGATAACGGAATTCTTCTACATGCAGTTATGCCGGTAAGGCGTTTGTAGACTTCTGTAAGATTAAGGGGGGTTAATTAACTTAAATATGTTAAACTAATGATAACTAATGATTTGAGGCACTTCGATATCGATTGCTAAATGTGTATATACAACAAAATCGACTTTATACCTAATTATACGCTTACGGAATTCTTCTAAATGCACAGCCGTTATGGCTTTATGTTAACTTTAGTTCGTTAAAGAAGGTTTATTAACTTAGATATGTTACACCAGTTATTAGAAGCATTTCGAAATCGATTGCTTAATGCATATGTACAAAAAAATCGGCTTTATACCTACATATAGGATTACGGAATTCTTCAAAATGTACTGTCGTTATGCCGCCATGGCTTTATATGAACTTCAATATGTTAAAGAGGGTTAATTAACTTAAATATTTTAAACTAATGAGTTGAAGATTTTCGAAATCGATTGCTAAATGCATATATACAACAAAATCGACTTTATACCTGAATATAAGATTACGGAATTCTTCCAAATGTACTGTCGTTATGCCGCCATGGCTTTATATCAACTTCAATATGTTAAAGAGGGTTAATTAACTTAAATTTGTTAAACTAATGATTTGAAGCATTTCGATATCGATTGCTAAATGTGTATATACAACAAAATCGACTTTATACCTAAATATAAGATTACGTAATTCTTCTAAATGCTTTGCCGTTATGCCGTTAAAAACGTTTGTAGACTTCAGTAAGATAAAGAGGGTTAATTAACTTAAATATGTTAAACTAATGATTTGAAGCATTTCTATATCGATTGCTAAATGAGTATATACAAGAAAATCGACTTTATACCTAAATATAAGATTACGTAATTCTTCTAATTGCTTTGCCGTTATGCCGTTAAGATGTTTGTAGACTTCAGTAAGATAAATAGGGTTAATTAACTTAAATATGTTAAACTAATGATTTGAAGCAATTCGATTTCGATTGCTAAAAGAGTATATACAAGAAAATCGACTTTATACCTAAATATAAGATTACGTAATTCTTCTAAATGCTTTGCCGTTATGCCGTTAAGATGTTTGTAGACTTCAGTAAAATAAAGAGGGTTAATTAACTTAAATATGTTAAACTTATGATTTGAAGCTTTTCGATTTCGATTGCTAAATGAGTATATACAAGAAAAGCGACTTTATACCTAAATATAAGATTACGTAATTCTTCTAAATGCTTTGCCGTTATGCCGTTAAAACGTTTGTAGACTTCAGTAAGTAAAGAGGGTTAATTAACTTAAATATGTTAAACTAATGATTTGAGGCATTTCGATATCGATTGCTATATGTGTGTGTACAAGAAAATCGACTTTATACCTAAATATATGATAACGGAATTCTTCTACATGCACTGCCGTTATGCCGCCATGGCTTTATGTTAACTTCGGTGCGTTTAAAAAGCTTTATTAACTTAAATATGTTAAACTTATGATTTGAGGATTTTCGAAATCGATTGCTAAATGCATATACACAACAAAATCGACTTTATACCTAAATATAAGATTACGGAATTCTTCCAAATGCACTGCCGTTATGCCGTTATGGCTTTATGTTAACTTCAGTTCGTTTAAGAAGGTTTGTTAACTTAAATATGTTAAACCAGTTATTTGAAGCATTTCGATATCGATTGCTTAATGCATATATACAAGAAAATCGACTTTATACCTAAATAAAAGATTACGGAATTCTTCCAAATGTACTGTCGTTATGCCACCATGGCTTTATATCAACTTCAATACGTTAAAAAAGGTTTATTAACTTAAATATGTTAAACTAATGATTTGAAGCATTTCGATATCGATTGCTAAATGTGTATATACAAGAAAATCGACTTTATGCCTAAATAAAAGATTACGGAATTCTTCCAAATGTACTGTCTTTATGCCGCCATGGTTTGTATCAACATCAATACGTTAAAGAAGGTTAATTATTTAAAATATGTTAAACTAATGGTTTGAAGCATTTCGATATCGACTGCTAAATGTGTAAATACAACAAAATCGACTTTATACCTAAATATAAAATTATAACATTACGGAGTTCTTCTAAATGCACTGCCGTTATACCGTTAAGGCTCTATGTAGACCTCATTAAGCTAAAAAATGTTTATTAACTTAATATGTTAAGCTAATGATTTGAAGCAATTCGATATCGATTGCTAAATGTGTATATACAAGAAAATCGACTTTATACCTAAATATAAGATAACGGAATTCTTCTTCATGCACTGCCGTTATGCCGCCATGGCTTTATATCAACTTCAATATGTTAAAGATGGTTAATTAACTTTTATATGTTAAACTAATGATTTGAAGCATTTCGATATCGATTGCTTAATGTGTATATACAAGAAAATCGACGTTATACCTAAATATAAGATTACGGAATTCTTCCAAATGTACTGTCGTTATGTCGCCATGGCTTTATATCACCTTCGATAAGTTTAAGAATGTTAATTAACTTAAATATGTTAAACTAATGATTTGAAGATTTTCGAAATCGATTGCTAAATGCATATATACAACAAAATCGACTTTATACCTAAATATAAGATTACGGAATTCTTCCAAATGTACTGTCGTTATGCCGCCATGGCTTTATATCAACTTCAATACGTTAAAGAAGGTTAATTAACTTAAATTTGTTAAACTAATGATTTGAAGCATTTCGATATCGATTGCTAAATGTGTAAATACAAAGAAATTCGACTTTATAACTAAATATTAGATTACGGAATTCTTCTACATGCACTGCCGTTATGCCGCCATGGCTTTGTGTTAACTTCAGTGCGTTAAAGTAGGTTTGTTAACTTAAATATGTTAAACTAATGATTTGAAGCATTTCGATATCGATTGCTTAATGAGTATATACAACAAAATCGACTTTATACCTAAATATAAGATTACGGAATTCTTCCAAATGTACTGTCGTTATGCCGCCATGGCTTTATATCAACTTCAATACGTTAAAGAAGGTTAATTAACTTAGATTTGTTAAACTAATGATTTGAAGCATTTCGATATCGATTGCTAAATGTGTATATACAAAAAAATCTGCTTTATACCCTAAATATAAGATTACGGAATTCTTCTACATGCACTGCCGTTATGCCGCCATGGCTTTGTGTTAACTTCAGTGCGTTAAAGAAGGTTTATTAACTTAAATATGTTAAACCAGTTATTTGAAGCGTTTCGATATCGATTGCTTAATGCATATATACAAGAAAATCGACTTTATACCTAAATATAAGATTACGGAATTCTTCTAAATTACTGTCGTTATGGCGCCACGGCTTTATTTCACCTTCAATAGGTTAAAGATGGTTAATTAACTTAAATATGTTAAACTAATGATTTGAAGCATTTCGATATCGATTTCTAAATGCATATATACAAGAAAATCGACTTTATACCTAAATATAAGATTACGGAATTCTTCCATATTACTGTCGTTATGGCGCCATGGCTTTATTTCACCTTCAATACGTTAAAGATGGTTAATTAACTTTAATATGCTAAACTAATGATTTGAGGCATTTCGATATCGATTGCTAAATGTGTATATACAAGAAAATCGACTTTATACTTAGATATAAGATTACGGAATTCTTCCAAATGTACTGTCGTTATGCAACCAAGGTTTGTATCAACTTCAATACGTTAAAGAGGGTTAGTTATTTTAAATATGTTAAACTAATGATTTGAAGCATTTCGATATCGATTGCTAAATGTGTATAAACAAGAAAATCGACTTTATACCTAAAAATAAAATTATAACATTACGTAGTTCTTCTAAATGCACTGCTGTTATACCGTTAAGGCTTTATGTAGGCCTCATTAAGCTAAAAAATGTTTATTAACTTAATATGTTAAACTAATGATTTGAAGCATTTCGATATCGATTGCTAAATGTGTATATACAAAAAAATCGAATTTATACCTAAATATAAGATGTTATCCCGCCATGGCTTTGTGTAAACTTCAGTGCGTTAAAGTAGGTTTGTTAACTTAAATATGTTAAACTAATGATTTGAAGCATTTCAAAATCGATTGCTAGATGCATATGTACAAGAAAATCGACTTCATACCTAAATATAAGATAAGGGAATTCTTCCAAATGTACTGTCGTTATGTCGCCATGGCTTTATCTCACCTTTAATACGTTAAAGAAGGTTAATTAACTTAAATATGTTAAACTAATGAGTGAAGATTTTCGAAATCGATTGCTAAATGCTTATATACAACAAAATCGACTTTATACCTAAATATAAGATTACGGAATTCTTCCAAATGTACTGTCGTTATGCCGCCATGGCTTTATATCAACTTCAATATGTTAAAGAAGGTTAATTAACTTAAATTTGTTAAACTAATGATTTGAAGCATTTCGATATCGATTGCTAAATGTGCATATACAAGAAAATCGACTTTATACCTAAATATAAGATTACGTAATTCTTCTAAATGTTTTGCCGTTATGTCGTTAAGGCATTTGTAGACTTCAGTAAGATAAAGAGGGTTAATTAACTTAAATATGTTAAACTAATGATTTGAGGCATTTCGATATCGATTGCTAAATGTGTATATACAAGAAAATCGACTTTATACCTAAATATAAGATTACGGAATTCTTCTAAATGCACTGCCGTTATGCCGTTATGGCTTTATGTTAACTTCTGTTCGTTAAAGAAGGTTAATTAACTTAAATATGTTAAACTAATGATTTGAAGCATTTCGATATCGATTGCTAAATGAGTATATACAAGAAAATCGACTTTATACCTAAATATAAGATTACGGAATTCTTCTAAACGCTTTGCCGTTATGCCGTTAAGGCGTTTGTAGACTTCAGTAAGATAAAGAGGGTTAATTAACTTAAAATATGTTAAAATAATGATTTGAAGCATTTCGATAACGATTGCTAAATGTGTATATGCAAGAAAATCGACTTTATACCTAAATATAAGATTACGGAATTCTTCCAAATGTACTGTCGTTATGCCGCCATGGCTTTATATCAACTTCAATACGTTAAAGAAGGTTAATTAACTTAAATATATTAAACTAATGATTTGAGGCATTTCGATATCGATTGCTAAATGTGTATATACAAGAAAATCGACTTTATACCTAAATATATGATAACGGAATTCTTCTACATGCCCTGCCGTTATGCCGCCATGGCTTTGTGTTAACTTCAGTGCGTTAAAGTAGGTTTGTTAACTTAAATATGTTAAACTAATGATTTGAAGCATTTCGATTTCGATTGCTAAATGAGTATATACAAGAAAATGGACTTTATACCT